>JASCZI010272131.1:48933-62192 GCA_036250425.1 Stylosanthes scabra
AACGGTGGTGTCGGCAGCGTGGTGTCACTGTTCACCTCTTTGGACGACAACAAGTGACGACGCTAGGCAGTTCTCCTTCTAAATACGGCGCCGGCGGCGTCAACGGAGCGGCGGCGTGGTGCTTGGTGGGACGGAGGCGGCGTGAAGGGTGTGCTAAGGTGTGGGGTAGCTCTCATTTCTTCCTTGACGAGACTGAGGAGCGTTTTTTGAATTCGAACTTCACTAAAGGCTTATCGTTGATTTTTTTGTCGGATAGCTTTGACGCGAATAGATTCGTCATTTAAGTAAACGATGCGTTTTGTGTTTCGATACTTCCATTGGATTTTCTGTCAAATGATCCGACGAAAATAATTGCACCATTCGAAAAAATTTCCGGCCAACCTTTTTCGTCGAAGTTTCCGTCAGATGACCTAAGCCGATGGAAATGAAGTCGTCAAAATCTCGTTTGAACTTGTCCGACGTAAAATTCAACAAAAAATCTAACGGAATTCCATGGGATGCAATCCGACCGAAAATCCAACTGTAACTAGCAAATTTCTAGTAGTGTAGGTACTTGTTCTTAGATTGCATCATAATGTATTTTCTTACAATTGAATAGGAAAAAAATTATCAACTAATTTTTTCAGCTAATAATATTTTGAGTTAAATCTCATTTGGCTATTGAGATTTACAATTTGCATAAAAATAATCTATGAAATTCTAATTTTATTATTTTAGTTTTTAAAATTGAAAAAATTACATTAAATTGATCTTTAAGATTTTTATTCATCTAATTATTACTAACTTCATGAGTAATATAACAATCGTCTTTCACGTTGGACAATATGAAACATGAACGTTTCGCTTTTGACGCTATTTGGTCATTAAGAACGAAGTCATCTATTGACCAATAAGCATTTTTCAATATTTGTTCTTGTGTTATTCTATTATTTAAGGGTCAAAATGCAATGTCAACAATGTTAGTTGGAATGCAATGCTAATACATGCACAAAGAAAAACACTTTATAAAACTTTTGACACATAATAAAGAGTAATGTTACGGAACCAATATTAGGAGACTAATAGGGAGCCCATGAGTGTAATTAGGGAAATAATAGCTGGTAAAAGAGGAGAGAGAAAAGAAGGAAAAAGCCTATTGGCCACTTATTTGCTAAAAAATTATGAGCTCCCTAAACTTTTTCCATAATAAATGGTCTTTTCAGTGTATAATAATATGAGCAACCCCCGATCCTAGGTATCACAACACATACCCACTTATTCACCCACACAATTTCATCCTTTTAGCACATGGGGTTTCGAACCCCTCTCCTTTTGCAAGTGCAGCTACTAGTGGGAGCCTCCTCACCAATTGGGCTATGCCGTTGGCTGCAGCTTGATAGTTATATGACCTAGTTCATTATCCTGTTAAGCAAGGTCTAATAGATAGAAGTAGAAACAGCCCATATGAGTGCCCATCCTGACTTATTCAAAATTACTACATGAGAGGTTTTTGAACTGAATTCTATGGCCCATCAAAATCTTGTTCATCTCAAAATCAGTTATGACTTTTCAGTTTTTTTTTATTTATGTTATTTTATTGTTTTTTAACATCTTCAATAATTTGTCATTTTCCTCTCGGCGTTTCATTTAGATGTTTCCAAAGTTCATCTCTTGTTATTGATTTGAAGAGACATTCACTGATTATGCATTGAAAATAAACACATGGGGTGACCACTATATATAATTCAACCACAAGGACCCATCATTTTTTTTTCTTTTGTGTTGTTCAAACTATATAATAGCTTCTAAATGTGCAAATCAGAACTTGTTCTTCTTCTCACATGGTAATGTCTACAATGGAATTGAGCAGGTAGGCCTATGAAATCTAGAAGAACATAAAATGGGTTAAGGGGCCAAGAAGTGCTCTTGTAAAATTAGTTTTCTTAAAGAACTATATATATATGGCGCTATATAATCTAAAGTTTTGAATTTCATGATTTAATATTTTAAGTAATTGCACTTGTAGATTCATGAATTGTATTTTCTTAGTACAATTGAAGTACTACTACCACTAATAAGTTTAGCTTGGTAGACAATAATCTTTGAAGCACACTTCATTTCATAGTGGAACTACTTGTTTGGAAACCAACATTATTAGAATTCATTTTCCCTTACTAGTTCATATGTCATCAAAATATATATCATTTTTTAAATGCTTTATTTTATGTTATTGTTAATAGTTGCGGATTAAATAAACAATTATTCATCCTATCAGAAACTTCTTGTCACTTTGGTATTACTAATTAGTAAGTATTAAGTAGCCGTCGATAGCTACAATGTGACTTCTATGTTTTGTTTAAGGTAAATCAGATGAATAAAATAAACAATTTATTATTTTCATTTTATAATTTTATCAAATTTTCAATTAAACTTTTATATTTTTTTTTCTTTTCAATTAGATCCCTATCTATATCATATCAATTTTGTAATTTTCTACCGTGATAAAAATGTTAAATATAACAGAATATTTCGTTATATAAAACGAATATACGCCTTCCTAGCTTGATGAACAAATCATAAACGAATATATTCTTATATAACATAATATTATGTTATAGCTAATGTTTTTATTACATCATAAATTTAGTTACAAAATCTGATATAGAGTATGGATTTAATTGAAACGAAAAAAGTTTAAATATCAAATTAAAAAATTAGTTAAATTATAAGGACCAATAAAATAATTTAACCTAAAATAAATGATTGTCAAAATATTACGTAGATGTCTTGATATAATTATCAAATATATTAGGGAATCAATATTTCGGTGACTAATAGAGCCAATAAATAATAAATGATTATTCAAAATTGATAGAAATGATCATCCATAAAAATAAAAAGTGGTCATCCGAAATTATGCACTCATTTTAATCTTCTTATTCTCTTCTTTTTAGAGTGTTAGTTAGTAGTAACCATTAATTCTCAAACCATTATCTGCATGTACTTCTCCTTTAATTATTTTTTTCCCCCTGTTTTATAGGGTAAAATGATATAAGACACATAAATTGTTTTATCCTGCAATAATTTAATAGGAGTTTAGGATTATGGTAATAAATCGTTGTAGACTCCACGGTATATAGCAACGTGTAAAGTTGACAGAATGAGTAAATCATTAGAGCTCAATTCAAAAAGCCTTATAATCCATCTCACTGTTATATATTTAAGAAAAATGTTAGCTATTCTCTATATCTTTTTTTACACTAAAAAAGTTGGTCCTCCAACATTCTCCTTCAATCCAAATCCATGTTATTCTAGAGAATGTTCAACGAACACAAGAAATATATATAACATAGATTAATTAGTAGCTAATAACAGAGATCAAGGGTCCAAATCATGGTGTATTTATATAATAATCTTGTACTTCTATTCAAGTACTCACATCTTATAAAATCTCAATTAAGCCATTAATAATCTTCTAATCAACACTTAGATTATATACACTTTATTTATGTCTAGTTCACAGAGAATTTAAAGTAGGAAAACTCAAATCGAAGACAGTATATGATGAAGAAAGACATATGGTGTTATGATATGACATAATGTTGGGTAGACAACAACAGTGCTCCACATCCAAGGCTGCCTCTCTAAGTCAGGCACACCTAGTTGTCATCAATCTATTACCATGTTCACTACAGGACAATGATTTATTACAATATTACCATCATAACAAAATGGGATCTCAAGTGATCCATCTTGTGCAAATTTATTTGGTTAAAACAAAAACGGCATGGAAAAGAGCATTTGTATACCAATTTTAAAAATAAGAGATCTAGTAAATCAAATATTTTCATCGTATCTTTAAATATTAGGTGAATGTTACGGTATCCTTTTTTTTAGAGGGTAATTTATCCTCTTTAATGTATTATTTCATAACTAACCAAATAAATAATTTTTTTTTACGATTAGAATATATGTCACTATTTATCTACCTTTTTTTTTTTATTGAACTTGATTTAGAATAACCATATAGAATAAAAAAAAATATATTATATCACTTTTTTTTGTATAATAGGGAAGAACAAAAAAAAATATTATATTATTTGTTTATCTCTTAATAAAAAACATAAAATATCTTAGAAAATCCTTATTTGAATAATTGTTTATTAAGTTAATTGTCAACTAATAGAGTAAAAATGGTAAATTACCCTCTAAATAAGAGAGAGTATTATAGAATTTGGTTTTTTTTTTAATAAATAATTTTTAAACCAAATTTACCCTAATAAATATTTGTATGAATATTTATTTTTTTATGTACCGTGACTTGTGCCGCTGGATGATTCCGAGGCATTAACTTCAACGAATGCCGCGGGATGATCACGAGTGACTGGTTGTGATTTTCTGAACCATTAACGCAGCAACGCGACATTCGAGGACGGGCAGGTGCCGCGGGAAGAAGCCGCGTGATTGGTGGATACGGGTGGCGCGGATACATGGCGCGGCATTGGAGTAATCGGGTGACGCAGCAACATAGTGCGACATTCAAGGAATCAGGTGACTCAGCATGATGGCGCGGCATTCGAACATTCAGGTGACTCGGTAACATGGCGCGGCATACGGCGTGCAGAGTGACTCAGGAACATGCCGCGGCACTTGTTACACGCTTTGCCTATATATAGAGGTGCGTGGTTGAGTGAAACCCGCATCCCATTCTTCATTCATTCACTTTTCCATCTTTGTGCTGTTTTTTTTTTTTTGTGTGTGAATCTTGTGAGTTTCTTTCAAAAAAAAATCCACGAGAGCGGAATGGAAGGAAGGAGGCAAATCATACGTGATCCGAACATTAACAGGTTGGATGAGAAGTACCATGTAGTCAGGGCAGAAGGATTTGAGGTTAGTTATACTTCTAGATTAGCTATTATTTTTTTATTTGAAAATAATTAGTGTATGATTTTTATATAGAGGTAGATTGGTAGCGTATACTATGTGATTAAAAATGCTAAGGATAGAAATTTAGCGAGATATGTATAGTGAAACTAATATGTTATGTATGTTATTTTTTAATGAAATTGAAAAATGCTAAGGATAGAAATGTAGCGAGACATGTGTAGTGAAACTAATATGTTATGCATGTTATTTTTTAATGAAATTGAAAAATGCTAACAATAGAAATTTAGCAAGATATGTGTAAAGATACTAATATGTTATGTATGTTATTTTTTAGATGGAATTGAACATGTAAAATTATATTTAGCGAGATAATGTGATGTGTTTTGTTATGGAGATGAAATTGAACACGTGAAATTAAATTTAGAGATTTATGTTTAGGGATATTAATAATGTCATGTATTTTATTTTTTTAGAATAAGTTGGACATGTGAAATAATTGTACAAATGTGTCTCAGGATGCGTGGTTGATAATGAGATCCAACGGAAATGGATTGGTTAGGCAAAATAATAATGGAGAGTTACGGACACCCGCCTCTACCGGTGATAGTTCTCCTGATATGCGTCTCTACCGGTGATAGTCCTCCTGACATCCGCCGAGTTAGAGTACGTATTATGACACTACAATAAGTGGCCTTTGCGGAGAGCCCAGGGCCTTTGCGGAGAGCCTCAGGGCCTCGGAGGAGAGCCTCAGGGCCTATGTGGAGAACCACAGGGCCTATGCGGAGAGCCACAGCCCAGTAGAGCAGAAGCAAAGGTCCTGCTTAGAAAGGGCACTTTCGAAGATTTTATTTAGAATCTTGTAATTGTAAAATTTGTAAACATTAGAAAATTAGATGTATTGTGATATGGTTTAGGATCAATGTATGATTGTAATTCAATATGTAATGTATAGATAATTTATAAGTTAATGTGTAGGTGCATGTGAACATTGTTGTAATTGTAAAGCCTGTAGTAATAAAGAATATGAGGTATTGTGATATGGTTTAGAATACATCCAATGAATGTAATTAGAATTTAGAAGGTAACGTAGAGATAATTTATAACTTTGAGTATGAGTGTATGCGTTATTTATAGTAAGTAACGTATTATTTATTATAAGCGCTAAGTTAATCATGATGAATTTTGTTGACTTTTTTTATGAACGTGTACTCGTTATAAGAGATTAATGGTAGTTAATAAGTTTTTATGACTCGTTTTATGTATGAGTGTTTATAGTGTCTGTACCTATTCATCATTATAGATGTCCTATAAACCTCGCTATTTTTCTTTGTGTCAAAAACAGACTCCTCGGTGCCTAACGCCTCGCGGTGTCGTCCCTTCCATGCAACCACCGGACTGTTTGGTTGAATACATTCATGAGGCCGGATTCGGTGGTCTGCTAGAGATGCGTAAATTTGACTACGATATGTCGGTGCTGTCTTCGTTTGTCGAAAGGTGGAGACCTGAAACACATAGTTTTCATTTTTCATGGGGCAAGTGCACGATCACACTGCAGGTATTAATTTTTTATTTGCTTGAGAATGTATCCCAAAAAGATATTTATTTTAAGTATGTGACACTAATGACTCAGCAAATACAGGACCTGGCATATCACCTAGGCCTTCGGACGGACGGAGACCCGATTAGTGGGTGCGTGAGGGATTTTGCGCAGTGGTATGGGCAAGATACTTGGCAAATGGTACAGGATTTTCTGGGCAGACGTCCCCCGCTAGATGAGGGGAAGAAGTACGCTGGGGTTAGGATGTGCTGCGGCAATATGCGCGTTGCTACATTCTGATGATGATTGGAGGAGCCTTGTTCCCGGATAAGACCAACAACATTGTTTCGTGTCGGTGGCTTCCACTTTTGCGCAACTTTCCGGCTTGCAGCAGGATGTCATGGGGTTCTGCGGTGCTGTGCTGGACTTACCAGGCTCTGTGCATCGCGAGTAACTGCGACACGCTGGAGATTAGCGGCTGCCTACCGTTGATATTCTCTTGGATTTACCAGAGATTCCCTAGCCTGTGTCCACCTAGCAGAGGCCTTCTAGTGTTTCCCCTTGCGGCTAGGTTCTTTATGCTTTGAAATTGTAGTAATATATCCCAGACTTCTACTATTTTTCATAGCCTATTTCTAATTATATTTTAATTATGTGTTTCACTCGTGCGCAGGTTGAACGGTTTAGGTCATGTAAGTCGGGACACGCATACATGGAGGATGTTAGAGCTCAGACATCAGCTGGACCGGATTGCATTCGATGAAGTATATTTGCCTTTCGTTAAATGTTTGCGTGTGTTTGCCTCGTGGTACCGTTACATGTATAATTAACCCGACGAGTCCCCTTCAACACAGAGTTGATGCACTCAGACAGGTTTGTCGTCATGTGCCCCCAGCGACGACCCTCGTCGACATACTTCATCCACAGATCCCTGCGGAAGCTCAAGGCCCATGCATGCATGTCAGGCGAGTGCGCTTCCAGAGCCTCCAAGTAGTGCTCCGCGCCTTTCACGGAAGCATTGTACGCAGCATTTGTCATCAACTCCTTCCCACGAGTGTTCCTAAACCTCGACATGAAGTTCGCACCCATGTGCCTTATGCAATAAGCGTGATGGGCTCTCGGGGGGCCCAACCATTCCTCTCGTCATTCAGTGCGTCTCGGATGGCATTTGACCTGTCTGAAATGACCATGATACCATCTTGGGGAGTGACATCTCTTCTGAGGTTTGCCAGAAAGAAGGACCAACACTCGGTTGTCTCAAACTCAACAAGTGCGAAGGCTATCGGCAGGATGTTGTCATTCCCGTCTTGCGCAACCGCGATCAACAAGACCCCGCCATATTTCCCGTAAAGGTGGGTGCCGTCAATGGAGATGAAATTCTTGCAGTGCTTGAATTCTTCGATGCAAGAAGGAAATGACCAGAACACTTTGACGAACTGTCGTGATTCGTGATCAAGTAAGTGGCCGTTGTAATAAGGGACTGTCTCAAACTCAGTCACCGTGCCCGGCAGAAACATCTGAAATGCTTGTAGCATCCGGGGGACCCTGTCGTACGACTCCTTCCACTGCCCGTATAAAATAACCATTGCCTTCTTCTTGGCCATCCACACTTTGCAATACGAAGGCTTAAAGTGATAGCCTTGCTGGATGGCGCTCTGGAGAACAAGGACGGAGACGGAAGGACTGGTCTTAACCATTGGCAGAATGACGGCGGACATGAGCCTACTGTCCAACTGAGAGTGGTCGTCCGACATCGTCGGAGCAATACAAGTGTGGGCGCTTCCAAACTTGCGAACCTCCCTGCAAAACCCGCAAAGTTACTAACACTTAAATTAATCCTTGCGGAACCGAAACATAACTTCCGTTCAAAATTCTTACCAATAGCCGAGGTTCTGCCTCAAAGCAACCCGAATGCGCCAGGGACATCCATCATCCGCATGCTTGCAACGACAATGGTACTTGCTTCTGTCCGACTCAATTACCCTGTACTCCGCATTCCTCCGAATGTTATAATTCTTGACTGCTGTCTGGACCGCTTCCCGATTGCGTATCCTGTGGTTGACTCTAAGCTCTGCACCACCGTCTGTATTATAATTATTGCACATGCCCGCCCGCAGCGGATTATCACATTCCCCATTGTCTAGGTCTAGTTGCTGGAAAAAGCATGGCACGTCCTCCAGTCGTGAAATCGGAGGCGGTGCGGGAAGGATGTAACGGGGACACCCGGTTCCTTGAGTCTTTGGAATACAATCATCCCCTTCGTCATAGTCAGAAGAGGAAAATCCGCTGCTAGCAGAATAATCAAACTCAGAATCTGACTGATCCATCACCGTATCTGCTTCAGGCATCGTCGGTTCGGCAATGCGCACCAGTGGTATCGCAACAGGCGGGCCACGTGGTCTGTCACCCAACTGAACCAAAAAGTCCATTACATATTGGGGCATTAGTCGGCGGTGGCATTCGAAGGTGACACGGACGTGCTCGTCGTTGAATAGCCACACCAACAGATTCACGAATCTACCATCGAGTTGGCGCCTTAGGAACCGATATCTGACTTTCCTTATCTGTGTAAATCCACCTCCTAGGTGGTGCAAGAAAAGTTCCACTAACTCGGACATGGTGCTCATATTCGAATGTTGAAACACCACCGGTGATGCAGATTGGAACCAGACTCCGTCCTCCCGCTCATGCACGGCGGCATTAGGGTGCAATCGAATGACCAACTGAGCATCCATCAAAAAAATGAAAGCTAGGAAACAAAAAAATGGTTTTTAGGATGCTTGGAATGAAATGAGTTGCTGCCCAACATCTTAGTTATATAGAAGTTTACGTGTTTCAGTGCCGCGGGATGTTGCTGAGTCATTCATTCGGCCCAGTGCCGCGGCTTCTTCCAGAGGCATTCATTCGTTCCAATGCCGCGGCAACATGCAGAGTAATTTGTTTGGCCCAATGTCGCGGCATGTTGCAGAGTCATTCATTTGGCCCATTGCCGCGACTACATCCTGCGGCATTCAGTGACTCGTGCGTCCCCCGCGGCACTCGTTCACTTGAATCACTCAGGTTCTTCCCGCGGCATTACGGATACTACATAAAAAAAAATAAATATTATTTATAAGGGTAAATAGTTAATATAATATATCTATTAAAAAAAACCTATAGAATTCACCTACATATTAATGCATATAGACCTTATAAAATTAATTATACAGCAGTTATATATAAATACAGATACTCTCTACTGTACGACTAAAAAACCGCATATTTTTGTTTGAGAGATCAGACAATCCTTTTAGAGTTAGTTGGGACTACACATGCAACATATCATGCAAATTATAATGTTAGGACAATATGTTAAAATTAATGTATTTAACTTAACCCAACGTGACTTAATGTTTAAATCGATCCCTGATAGATATTGTATTTTTCAAATAGTTTTCGAACAAATATTTTTTAGGAAATAATATTATTAAAAAATCTTTTAGGAATGACTGAATTTTTATGATTTCACAAACATTTAATATTATCCATCCATTATTCCATCAGCAAAAATAAAAAAAAACTTTAAGATAACATAATTGTGACTTGTGAGTTATTTTAGACGACTAATTTTCTATTATTTCGAGAACATTTTTTATTGTCCGAATAGTGGTTCGCACGTAATAAATACTTACGTAAATTCTTTTTGGAACATATTTAATCTTTGTTTTAGAAATAATCCAAACAACTTGAGTTTATTTACAATGTTTAAAATTTATATATATAATATATCAAATTTATTTTCTCTAGGAGCATCGGAGAATTATGAAAGGAAAAAAATCCAAAACCAAACATCTCTATGATTAAATACATCGTCAATTCCTTGGCTATCCCTTTCAAAGTGCTGGAAAATGAAACTTAGTAAAGAATATTAAGGAAGGGAAACAAGAGGGGGAGCAAAGAAATAATAATAATAATAATAATAATAATAATAAAAGATAGATAATACAATGAATGAAGCAAAGAGTGAATGAGAGGACAAAAGAAAACACATTAATCACTGATTTTAATTTGTTCTATGGACAATCAACCTCACAACTTAACGTTTTCTTGGGATGGCATTAATGCTATCACAAGGAAACTCCCAAAAGAGCAAACATGGAATTGATAGAAACCAACAGTAGCATGTGAAACTAAACACCAACTCCATTGAAGTGACTATACATATACTTGGCTGAGACCATATTGGTCACTTCTCAGAGATTACTCACTTTAATTTAGAGTGGATATATAAATGCAAGAAGTTTCATGTATGTCGATGAAAATATACAATAGGAAACATTATCTCAAGTGTTGAATAAAGAATTTTAACTATTAATCTAAGCATGTATTTCATATGTAGATATACAGTATACTTGGAGTTAATGACTAAAATCATTTAAATTTTGATACATTGTTAATAAAAAATATTTGGTGACCAACTACATTTCAACTAAGAGCAGTCAATTCTTTTTTTTTTTTTGACTTTATTTATTGCAATTAGTGTTATTTAGTTCTTGTTAACCCACGCTCGATATTCATTATAATGAAGAGGAATATTGGCATTAAATATGGTACGTGGATTAGCTTTATATATAATAAATATAGAATATATTGTAATAAAATAATATTCCATAAATTTAGCATTTCATATTTCAATTTTTTAACTTTTCAAAATATAAAATTTCTCTTTTATCATATTAGTTTATTATTGATTTGTAATTTTCTAAAATAAATGATTAGTTAAGACAGTAAACAATAGCAATAGCACAGATAATAGCTCCTGAGTAAATTTTTAATTAATTAATTTTGTTTTACATAAAAAGTAAAAAACTATTATTACATATATATAAATTGGTTAATAAAAATTGATAAATATCGTTTTTGAATATTTATACTTGAAAATAAATAACATCCATAACAAAAAAAATAACATTCATAATTTTATATATATGAAATCTATAATATTATATATATATATATATATATATATATATATATTCATAATTTTATATAAATATATAACATTCAAAATATAATAATTATATTAAAAAATGTTAATAAAAAGATAAAATATCATTTTTATAATATTTATATATGAAAATAAATAACATTTTTAATTTTATGCATATAACATTTATAATTGTATGTATATAACATCCATAATTTCTTATAAATATATAATATCCAAAATTTTGAATAATAACCTCCAAAATTTATTATTTAGTAATAGTAATATTAAAAAATCTTAATAAAAATTGATAAAGGGTAAATTCGTGTGCAAACTAATATGACGTAGAGCAAAAATGACCATGTTCATTCATTCATTCACACTTTAATTCTAAAGGGTAAATTTTGCATCAAGAGGCATATTAAATATGTCAATAATGCTAGTTAACTAATAAAAATTCAACCAACAATTTAAATTGGATGTTCTATTTTTTAGATTTTAAAAATTCTATTTATAAAAAATACAAAGTTCGCTGATGATTGTTTATTTTAGGTTTCGGATGTTTTATGATTTTTAATATGAACATTCTATAAATAATGATTATAAATGTTTTATTTTTTATTAACTCATTTATTGGTTTGAAAGTTATTAGCTACTTATATAATTTTTTTAAGTATATGACCCTTTATTTTCTTTTACTTAATAATTTAATTGAAAATTTTAAATAAATAATTTTATGACATAAATGATATCTTCATGTACGTATCTGTTATTTTGTATGACAACATTTTTTTTTTGGACTTTGTTCTGGTCAACTTTATATATTTGCAAAATGAAATTTAGGTTATGAATCCAATCAAATGTCTTATTTTCTTTTTTGTTTTCTTTTGTATGAATCCAGTGTCCTAGTTCAGTTGAGTCCCAGTCAACTTTCAAATTTTCTTTTGTATTCCCAGTTCAGTTTTTGGACAAGCCAGTTCAGTTTGATAACTAATTAATAACTACAATGGTGGAAATTCCAAAAAGGGATTGGTTCTTTTTTTTAGGGTCGTGGGCTTAATATGGACGCTGGGCTGGGAAATAAGTACTATGGGCCTTGTAGTTGCTTCCCGACCGAGTAGCTATACAAAAAAAAAAAAAAAAATAGAAAGAAAAGTTTATTTGGAACTTGGAAGAATGAATAAATGATTATAAAAAAAATTTAAAAGCCAATAATTTTATTAAATCGGTCAAATAACTTTATATTAATTATATGTATATCAATAAATTTAGCTAACCAAATGGTTTTACCTACCAAGTGGCTAATCAAGTAAATTACATCACGCATTCTTTTCTCTTAATATAACGTCAACCAAGTGTTTTAACCAAACAAATAACCAAGCAAATCTGTTTCTTTCCGTTTTTTGTCTTCTTAGCTTGATTTGTGTGATTCATCGTCGTTTTTGTCTTCCTATGTTATTAGATTTCATTCTGCAACTTTCATAGTCATTTTCTTCTTCGTTTTCTATTGTTAGAAGAAGAAGAAGAAGATGATGAAGAAGATGATGATGGTGATGATGCAGATGCAGACGTGGAAGAAGAAGAAGAAGAAGAAAAAGAAGAAGAAGATGCAGACTTGAAAGAAGGAAGGAAGGAAGGAAGGAAGAAGAAGAAGAAGGATGAAGAAGACGAGGTCGACGAAGGAGGACGAGGAGGAATTGAATGTTCGTGAATTTGAAGAGTGGTGGTGAGAGTGGGGGAGTGGTTGGTTACGTTTCAGAAAGTAACTCTCCTAAACACGCGTTTTTTTTTGAGAGTGGTGATGTTATTTGTAAGTTACTTGGTTAACCACTTGTTTTGGTAACTAATTTGTTCAAATAGCAAGATTATATATATATATATATATATATA
>JASCZI010272132.1:10641-31061 GCA_036250425.1 Stylosanthes scabra
GAAATGCTTGATTCCGGAGTAGAAAATATTAGAGGGTGTAATATTTTACATAATATTTTCTTGATTGTTGTTTGGCAACGGCCATGGTTTTTTTTTCTAGTTTTGGGGTTTCCACATTAATTTTTTTGTGTTATTGTTTTTTCCTCTTCTTTATTTTAATTCTCCATGGGACATGGTCGCGATGCCCAACAATTATGAATAAGTCACTGCCTACAAAATTTAAGTGTTTATTATAACATTCCTTCATTTTTTTTTAAGAATTTTATTAAAAATTATATGAAATACATATTTTTATATCTTGGAGAACAATACTAAGAGGCCAATATGAATTTCTTTCACTTATAATAAGTTTAACTAAATTTTTTATTGCTAATAGCTAGGAACTTTTCAAGCACTTAAAAAGATAACTAAAAGTAAAAAATATTTTATTATATAAAATAGAGAAATGATACACGTAAAGTTTTCTTTTCAATCAAATTTAACCAATTAAGTTACATAATATAGGAAAACTTTCACATATGACAATGTACTTTCGTGTCATATACATATGTCATTGTGTAGAGCCGTTGAGATATAATAAAAAGAATTGGGACGGCACAGATTAAACGGGAATAAAGGGTGTGGAGCACGCAAATTGATGGTGCATGATGCACATGTAACCCGAAGAATCATTAGCCGAGTATACGTGAATATAATAACAAGTACGTATTGGATCTATCATGTCAAGCCATCAGCCAGGAGTTGTAGCCGGTGAAAGGTAGTAGGCCTGAAATTTTCGACTGGATTAATTGGGCCAAAAAACTATTGTTGTAGTAAAAAATAGAAAAGAAGTAGTAATTATTTTTGGAGGTTTTTGGCTGGTTGTAATTGGATTAAGGAATTTTCTGGGAAGGAATTTTTTTTTTTGAATTGTTGGTAGGATTTAATTGATTTAGGACCTGGAAACTTTGAGATGTGGTCAAAATTAGTGGAAAATGTGTAGGTTTGTTAGAAAATTTTAAAAAAAATAGTAATTATAAAAGCCACTAAAAATGACAAAATGTATGCAATACAGCTAGCTATTTATAGAATTTCTTCCATAATTCATCAATAAGTAATAAAATATCTTTTATACAACCAAAAAATTAATACATCTAGATATATTGTTTTTTAATTTCTCTCTCCCCACATTTTTAATAATAATAATAATAATAATTTATTTCAAATTAATTTCAAATTTGAAATAGACACGTCCAACTTTTCATTTAAAAAATTAATAAACTTTTTATTTTAATTATATTCTAAATTAATACAACATAACAAAATCCTAAAATTCTAAATTAAAATGAAATGCTCACATATCTAATAAAATTCTAAATTAAAATGAAATGCTCACATATTTTTTTTAAATACTAAATTCAAAAATTTAAAATGAAATGCTCACATATCTAATAAAACCTCCCAAAATAAGTAAACCTGCAATATCCTCAAATGCTCTATGTTTATGAACACATTTGAAATAAATTATGAACACATTTGAAATTCGAATGCTTACAAATTTTTAAGAAAAAAAATCTATAGAGAGATATTTACTTTCGCAAAAATATTTTCCTTATTTATATAAATTTAATAACTAATAAGAATTAAAATTATGAAATTTTAAAAAACTAATAAAAAAATTAAAACACGAAAAGAATCATGAGTAATAAAACATAACATTTTCAACATTTATTATGTAGGATACATCTTAAATAATATAATGATATACCAAATAAATTATGACCACATCTAAAATTTAAATGCTTGCAAACTTTAAAAAAAAAATACTATAAAAAAATTTTTACTTCGACAAAAAAAATTTCTAAACATAATTTTTTTTTTTAAACGTTTTCAATGCATATTGTTTTTCTTCTAGACCTTTCTTTTTATGATTTCTTATACTAAGCTCTACTTTCAGATATTTTTAGAATCCAACATCATTTTTTTAAATATTGACCATGCCCCTAAAACAAGCCTTATACAGCATACATTGGCCCATTACATTATCTCCGAACAGCTCACTATTTCATACATATCTCTTCTCGCGCCACGAGAGCAAGCCGTCAAACAACTCTACTGTTCTGGTCTTTTTATATGTAATTTTGGAGGTTTTTTTTGTAAAACCATACATCACTACATGATCAAAGTTCATCATGCTACTTGTTAGTACATTGGCATAGGCATATGACAGAAAGTACAATGTAATATGTGAAAGTTTTCCCATAATATATTGCATGTTTTTGCCTTTTTAATAATAAAATAGTTTCTATTGAGATTAAGTCAGTTTAGTTGAATTTGGTTGAAAAACAGAATCAAATTCTTGGTTTTAATGATTTTAATCTCTGCACAAATTATTGAAACGCATGGCATATATATAATACAAGTCATTTAGGAGAATTTTATATATCGTGGTAACATCTCCATTATATATTAACTAGCAGTGTTTGGTTCTTCCAATGATAGTATAATAATCTTGATTTTCTCTTCAAATTTATGTAAAGAAGTGTATGTCCTAGAAAATTTGAAGTATTATTAATATAGGAATAATATCAAGTGTCATATAATAACTTAAATCTCAATAGTGATCAATCTATACATGTTTTTTTATAGAGAGAAACAGGCTATACAAATATAATTTTAAGGGTAACAATGAATTTATCCTTATGTGTTCGGAAGTGTTGTTTTCTTAACAAAAGGACAAGAGATTTTTTTTAAAAAGTAAAATATGAAACAACATATGAACATACCCTGTTTAAATTATCAGAAAGAAAAAAATAAAAAGCATGTACAATATACAATTACATAGCATAGACACACTTCAATTTTAAATTTCACGTCTGCAACACAAACATCCCAACTGAAGGCACATGAACAAAAATCAAATATCCTTTTTCTAGAAAAATTTAATGAATAGCACTGCCAGAAAAATTTGCATAACTAGTATGACTGAGAAGTCTAGATTCATGTTTCCACTTCCTGAAGGTTCATATCCTGACAGAAGTAGCGGCGGCGGACTATTTGATTCATCGCCTGAGATAAGTTGTGGTGGCGGCGGTGGTTGAGAATCAATGAGAACTGGACACTTCATTCCAGAAAAACAATTGTTTGTTGTGCTAGAAGCAAAAGAGACATTAGAAATTAAACATTGTTTTTTATTAAAAATAATGTTCTACTTTAGCTGTTCAAGTCATTATGGTAAAATATATTTTTTATAGTTAATATTTTTTATATTTTTTAAATAAAAAAGATTAAGAAGTGAATACATTATGATCAATAAGGAATCAACACATAGTTTTAATTTTCTTTCTAATATTTTTTATTTGTGTTAAAAGTCAAAATTATTCCTAAATGTTTTTATATTGTTTTTAATGTTTTACAGAGTTAATGTGTAGAGATAGTTTTGACAAAAACAATAAACTGTTAGAGACCAAATAGAATGAAAATAAATGTTATGAAATTTTTTTAAAAAAAAATCAAAAACGTTGGGAGAGAAAACATATTTTACCAAAGGAAAAAGTATATTTATGCCTCTGACTTTTAAAAAATTGTACAAATTTATCCTGACTTTTGTGAAATACTTGATAGCTCCTAATTTTTGAAAAAATAGTATAATTATGCCCCTTTGTATTTGACTTGGCTAAAAAAAACGAAAACTTTTAATAGAATTCCTTACAAAATCTCTCACATGATGAAAAAGAAGAATCACAAACGTTTTTTTAGTAGCTACATAAGTAATTTTCTTTTTTTAACCGAGTCAAACTAACAGAGGAATATAATTATACTATTTTTTCGAAGATCAAGGGTTATTAAGTATTTCACAAAAGTCAGAGATGAATTTGTACAATTTTTGAAACATCGGGCGCTTAAATGTCGTTTAACCCTTTACCAAATTTTTAAAAGGAAAGAATGGTACAACTTACTCAAAATCAATCTTAGTATTCTTTAGTGATGCAGGTATGGAACCATTGAATCTATTGTGAGACAAATTCCTGTACAAAATCATGAGGAAATTTAGAGCAAAACCACAAGAAGAATTTTACAGAGAATAAGACCATAAATTGCTAATTTACATGAACAAAAAACTTAAATTTGGATTAAACTCTGTAACTTACAGTGTTTTGAGCTTAGGCAGCAGGCCTAGGAAATCAGGAATGGGGCCTTCTATGGTATTGTTGTGCAAATCACTGAGAATCAAACAAGTTTTATTTACTTAGTATCTTACAAATTAAAATTATTTTTGTAGAAATTTTCATCAGAGAATATAATAATTTTAAAAATAAAAAATGGGCTTATGAGTGTCTCACATGGTTTGAAGTGCATCCATGGAACTGAAATCTGGAAGCACGCCTCTTAGATCATAACCACTGAGATACCTATTTTATTTTATTCAAAACAATATATGACAAATTAGTAGATATTTATATATAAGTAATAGTAAATAATTTATTTCTTCAAAATAGTGCAATAATTATAATTATTAATTAACTTACAATGCAATTACCCTAGGTGTTGGATCAGTGGAACATTGTATCCAATCCCAGCTATATGGATATGGTAGACAAGGATCTCCACTCCATTCCACAAGCACTTCAAATGCAAATTGCAGTTGCAACAAACCTTCCACTAATTAAATTCACACACACAAAAAAAAAAAGCTAAAGTGAGAAAAAACACAAGTATTTGAATTTTGAACATACAATAATTTGGCCACTCTGCTTCTAATATCACACTATTTTTTTTTTTTTCCAATTTACCATGATGAATAGTTATAAATATAAAAATGATTTAATCTGTATACATTTTATATAAAACATCTAATAATCATTGACATTTCAACAAATCATAAAAAATTATGATTTTTAGAAGAAAAAAAAAACTACTTACCATCTCTGCTATCAGTTCCTGCAGTCAAAGGATTTGAAAGAGTATAAACCTCAAGAGCATTAAGTATAGGAGGAAGGGTAGAAGCCTGAGTAGCCTGAAGAGTGAAAGAAGTGTCTGATGAAGCAGTAAAATTAGTAACATAAAGTTCCTTAACTTGTCCAAAAGGAGGAACAATGGGAGTTGAGAATTTGTTGTTGTCAATGAACATCTGAAAGGACCTCTTTCCAACTGCAGTTGGAATGAGTTCAGAGAAGTAAGTGGTGATGTAAACAGGAACTTGTTCCTTTGATTGGAGCCTGTTGATGAACTGAATGTACACATTGGTGCTTGAAGAAACAATGGCATTTTGGAGTGAAGATTCAGGTGGAACATCTTCTGATGTAGTGATGTCAATTCTTGATGATGAGTCACCATGGATCTCAGAAAGGTTTATTCCATCTGCTGCTCTCCATATTCTGTCATATATGTCATCTGGGTACCTATATATAGAATGTTCCAATGGATTTTCATCAACGAATAACAAATGGAAGCAGTTTCAAATATTTCACGAATATTGGATGTAGGAGTTTTTTATTTTTTATTTTTAATGTTTTCTATATTTATTTTTTAATTTTACTTTTCTTTTCTTCACAAAAAAAAAAAACTAGATGATCAAAATTAACAAACCTGTGTTACTATAAAGTGATCAAATTTACTATTTCCTTGAATGACTTTCTTTTAATTTTAAATGAATATATATAAATTTTATATGTTAGATTTTAAATTGGTTTATTTATTTCGTCCCAAAATTGGTTGGCAACTTGAGATAGTAAACCTTCATGTGATAAATATTTTATAATTTCATTTAATTTTCAATTGAGTCAGCACTGTATTGTAAAAATAAATAAAAATTATATAATCTGGCCCGGAGACATAACCATCCTTGTCTCTATACATGTTGGGTATCATAGAAGGACCGTTATGTTTCACAGCAAATAAGAACATGGCCAAATTGTCCTATTTTTGTTTTAACATGAGCTATACGATTCTTTTTGAAAATGGACAAATATAGGAATTTATTATTTTTCTAGACATGAATCGAGTTGGGTTTTTACTGTAAAAAATACCAAAACATTATATAAGCATATATTAATTTGAATACCTGATAGTTTGATTTGCACCAAAAGCATATCTCCATTGCAAAATCAAAGCATGATTGGAACCAACATGGCTATACATTTTTGGGTCCAAGCTACGTAGTTCAAGTGATGATATGAAAGGAAGCATTTTAGGCTTTGTTTGAGCAACACATATACTAGTAAAGTTTCCCTTTGTCACATATATAGCTTCATAATCAACATAGTAATAATTTGATGTATTAACTGTGGCCCAATAGTTTCCATCAAACTGAAGATCAAACACTGGTGGTGAGAATTTGTCATCATAATTCCCATAGTAGAAGCTTGCTCTAGCAAGAACCTTTTCACCCTCTTCAACTTTGATGGAGTAGCAATGCTTCTTTCCATTAGGGAACACCCTAAGAGTGCTCAATGGGTCATCAGAACCCAAATAGACTTGTTGAGGGACACCATGTTGGATGTATTCATCATCTCCAACCCATCTTATGTTGTTTTGATCGGTGAATGATTCAGAGGATCCACAATCAATGCTAACAAATGTTGCAAGTGAGGGGCTTAATTGTATTTTCACACAAAGTGCTATGATGAATAAAACAAGAGTGCTTCTCATGGTGGATAGTTATGGTTATGAAGATTCAAAACTAGATGGTGTTTTGATTTATGTTTTAGGCTTAGCAATGATGTGATTTATATATATATAAGAATAAGAATCAATTAAGTGCAACATAGTTTACTAACCTTATTGATTGAGATGATGATTGGCATGCACGCCTAATTAATAATATGGTTGTATCTTATAGAGTTATTTATGCCATCTCTTCCTATTTGACTTAGACATATTATTATATGTTGGCATTTAATTTTGAAGTGAACAACTTCAAAATGTGGTAAAATATACAAGAAACATAAAATATCTGTGTAAAATATGGCTCTGTATAACATTCTTCCATGGAGACTCAGCAACAAGAATAATTGGTTGAGTTGACTTGAGAATGGATAAATAGAATTTAGTTGACTTAGAGCATATAATATGATTACACAATTAAACAACACTGATTAGATAACACTGGAAAATGTGAGATACCTTAAAGTTAAGTCATAATCCTTGTATTTTTTTTGGTGACTGTCATAATCCTTGTATGAAATAGTCAAAATCCAACCTCTAGGAATAAAATATATATATATGAGTTATTCTACCAAAATCAACCACTAAAATCAGCCACCGGTGTATAATACACATTAAAATACAAAATACATATGTAGTTTAACTTATTTTTAGTGTGTATTTTGTATTCTATTGTGTATTATATATTAGTGGCTGATTTGGTGGCCGATTTTGGTGTACAAATAGAATTGTTGTATATGTAAATAGGGTTTAAGTAAACAAAGATCATCAAGATTGAATTTGAATAAAGAATGTTTATCAACAGGTTGAGTTGGTCAAGAATGTGTTGTGCTTAGCTGTCTACCTGAAAATCGCAAATAATATAACATGGTTTACCAGAATGATAAGAATTTTAAAGAAAGGGACTTGAAAAAATAAAAGTCATACTATGTGACTATGTGACTATGTGTGACCTCTAATTACGGGTGTGTTGCAAGATTATTAGCTGGAAAAGCGTGTCAGTCATAGAATATTTATACAGTATTATTTGTTGTTCACATATTTAATGGAAACGTTTCTTGAATGGGTACGAAACATTTTAAGTGTTCAATGTTGCATAATTTTAGTCATTGATCTTAGCTATTATATATTTTATGTTTGAAATTAACCATTTAAACTACTAAAATTTCTGTAATACTGGAACACTAGGAAATGGTTTTTGAAATTAAGTATAGGTACATTCCATTTCCATGTCTTGTCATTTGTATACAAATTTTAACAGCAGTTACATGTAATGGTTTAGTAAGAACTCAACATTTATGCAGCAATATACAGCTGACATACTCAGCATGACAAACTGCTTTTGTATGATATGTTTTCTAAAGGTTAAGTTACTGTGTTAGTAACCAAATTTGTAATATATGAAATTTAACTTGTTGCAGACACAAACTGATTAACAAAATAAAGATTTTAAGAACCTGTTGGAATAGAAACATTAAAGCAGTCACACAAGCATAAGCTAGAAACCTCAAGTTGCTCAAATTTCGCTGGTGTATATTTACAAGCAGGATATTCAGATACCTTACCCAAGGATGACCTCAAAATTTTGCACGCTATAGAACAAATTTTCCAATCTGCATCGAATTTACAAGTTATGACAAAGCATCAATTGCTTCTCATTGAAGAAACAAGATTCACAATATCAGGTGAAGGTTTGCACGCTTTGCAAAGCCCGACAAAATCTTACGCTAATCTCGTAAGATCAAGACATAAAAAATAGTAAGAAATGTCATGATTCCTGCAGAAGGATCTCATAAATGTCAGTTCTCAGATTCAGCTCCTTGTCGCGCATAACTTCCTGCAGATCGGATAGCTCTTTCGCAGTAAGGACAGAGTTCAGTTTGAGAAAGCCATCCAACCATAGTCTCTTTGACCTGGTACGCATATTGACATAAATATATAAATATCACAGGAATAGACATATAAACACTTTTGAGAAATATAAATATCACAGGAATAGACATATAAACACTTTTGAGAAACAGGTACTGGGCATGCTTGTCCACATCACATTTTCGTAAAAGGTAAGATTCAAGATATTTGAAATGTTCATATGTCTGAGTTTAGTGATATATGCTCAGGGACAGAGAAAACAATTTTTGAGGCTAAAGGCCTAAGTTCACTAACACTCGATTCTAAACACTAATTATTTCTACATCTAAGGCAACAGTTTATATCATTCACATATCTAAAACGCAAGTTCTCACCAGGGGCAGGCATGGATAGCACGAAAGAAAACACGACGAGCTGCAGAAGGATCCTTTACAATGTCCACTTCATATGCAATGTAGCATCGCCATAGTATAACAGAACTACTAAGTTTATCAGTACCCAATGCCCTTTCAAACAAGCCACGGATTCTATGCTGTGAACCACCTCTAGACATCTCATACGACAATGCAAAAAGCCAGAGAACAACAGATGGTTTCCTGAATAAATATTTACATTAAAAAGAAATGAGTGCTTTAAAAACTCATAGGAAAGTTTGAAAGTATAATACACAGAAAATCGAATAGAGATGTTACTTGTAACAATACTCATCAAGCACCCGCCGCACTTTATTAGATGTTGTGTACAGATGGCCAACCTCCACCACACCTTTAAGAAGTTCTGGACTGAATGGATACATCTGGAGTCCCTTGGAGATGGACTCCCAAACTTTAGCCAGACTTGATTGGCTCTGATGTCTCTGAAGCATCCTTATGTAATAGTTAAATAAAAATTCAAGTTGATAGGTATGGCTTCTCGTTTCTGCAGGTTGCAACAAAACAGACAGACATGATAAGCAACAAAGTCAACATGTATGCAGTAATATACGATATCAGTTCCAGTATCAAGACAAACTGTTTCTGTATGATATGTTTTCCTGACAATGAACTAGATACTAGAGATACATAACCTGGAAGCACAACTGCAAAAGCTTGATCCAGAACATCAATGCCTGCATCCCACCCAGAGGTGAGCTCCTCGAACAATGCAGTGGAACATATTAGAGCGACAGACTGATTATTTATTATACCACGAACCCAAGATGATCGTACAGCTCTCAGCTTTTCTTTAAACCCTTGACGTGCTCTAAGCTGTTGCAAACTTGTTGCTTGACTTTTAAATGGGCTATATTTAGTATCGCTACCTAAGCATGACAGTATATGTATTGCTCTGTGTGAAGATTCACAATCATCGTTGGATTTATTTGCAAGCTCCACCTCAGCATACCAGAAATATAAAAGAGGAGCATTGGCCTGTCGTTCCTACTCCAAAAAGTAAACAAAAGCGATTACAAAAAGAACAAAGTCTTAGGCATAATACTAATGTAATATAATGAAGCTGCATTTGATTTATTATATTAGAAGACAATCTCTTAAGAGAAAAGGATCATGATCAGAGGATAAGATATCATCGTTAAAGCCAAGATCATACAAAAACAAAAACAAAAAACAAAAAATAATGTAGGGTAGATACAAGTACATACCACAGGAAGCCCTTCCACTGATAACAATGCCATGTCAAACACTTTTCTTGCATGACCAATGTTACCATAGCTTGCCTCTCTTTGAGCATATATACCACATAATAAAACATCCTACAATAGCCAAAAATAAGTAAGAGATAGTAAGAAATAAGCAGAGAAACAAATACTGTCATTTCCTGATTTCAATTTTAGTGTTTTTTTTTCTCCCCAACTAAGATATTTTGAAGGGAAAAAAATGAAATAAAAAGAATTTTATTATTTTTATGGTTGTCACTTTTTTTACTTCAAAATACATTGGGGGGAAATAACCCCACTGAAAATGAAAACTAAACAAGCCCTAACATCACATCACTCTATTTTTAATTTCTACTTTTTCTACTTCTTATGGTATGCTCTTCAATCTAACAAACAAAAAGCATAATGTTGATTCATCATAACAAGTATATCATTATATCAACAATGTGAGTTGTAATATAATTCTAGTAGATACTAACTCTCCTGTTTACAAGGACACTTATTCATGTTAAAAAAATTGAGAGAGAGAGTACGGATGCGAAAATGAGTACCTGCCGATCACTTTTTAAGAGAGACTTAGCTAAAGCTCGACATGGTGTAACCATGCAATTAGAAGGATTAATTTTTGTAACAAATAGCTCTTCAGAAATAAGGACAGCTTCTTCCAAGATGTGATTACGTGGAAAAACAGTCAAGAGAAGTAAGACAGCATTGCGTAAAAATTTCATCATATCAGCATTCCTAGAGGCACTGCCTGATAGAAAGCCAAAACTGAAATCAGTAGGACTGCTTTCTTCTTTTGTCAATACTTGATGGGTGCTTTTCAACTTCTCTAACATAGATTCTGGCAGATCCTCAAAGCTAAGGACATTCTCTGTCCAAGTTGAACTGTTTGAGGAAATCCTACAAAAGAAAGATGAGGCAAAATGAGTGGCATTAACTGGTTAAAATACAAATAAGACCAAGCATCAGCAAAGCAAGGAAGGACCCATCATACTGTGTAATCCTAGCTTTTGAAAACTGATTCCCACTACCAACTGTGATGCAGCCTAGGGAGTATGAAGGGATATATAAGACCAGGAAACTTACAATTGAGATATCTTCCCACCATAGAAGTCAATGAACTGGGATACCAAAGATAATTGAGCCTCTGCTGTGCTCAAGGTGAACAGGTACTCGTTCACATCTTCATATAAAACAGTTCTCAACAGTTGTTCATCGTCTTCTCCTTTGGGTGTTCCAATAGCAGTAGAGGTCATATCTGTTCATGGTTAATCGACAAGCTAAAATTAGCACAATGTACAAACTGCATTGAGAGAGAATCAAGAAAAATTCAAGCATAGAAAACATATCATGTGTGCACACACTATGTAGCAATACTGTATAGTAGGGACTGGTGAATGAAGAACTCTACCAGATTTCGTATGCAGAGGCATCCACTGATCGCAATCTCTGGAAGACTCTACTTCTGACCATTTAATCCAGGTTGAAGCATCATTCACTTCACCACCATCTCCAGCATCGACATCAATTCCTAGCATTTTCATCAAAGTTTCATTATCAGCTTCTGGCTGGACATCTTCATCTTCATCTTCGTCCTCATTATCCTCCATAACCAAATCATTATTGACTTTATCTTCAACCTTGTCAGCAACCTCCGTATCTTTAGACAATGGTTCTGACCAACCAGTCCAACCACCACCCTCATTTTCATGTTTTTGCTCCTCTTTGATAATCCGCTGCCTAGTTTCCTCCTCTTTCTCCAACCATGTGGACCAACCAAGAGCTCCTTCTTCTCCAACTCTAGCACCACCACTATTCCAAAAATACTCAAACAACCTTTGCTTACTCTGCCCTGTGAGAAGCAAAGGTGGACAAAACAAACTAAACTCAATTTCAGCCTGAAATAAAGCAGTGGCCAATTCCCTGTAACCAGCCTGCCATTCAAATCTGCAAAGACTGAGAAATATATCCACTAGACCAAGTTCTAGCTCAACAATTACAGGATCTGGCGAAGAGGGATCGGCACCTTGGCGAGCCTGATTAAGACAAAGTAAGATCAATTACAAGACCTTAGATATACAATGCCTATTAACAAAATATCTTTTTTAAAACACACATGCTGACTGGACCAACTTTCTATAATCTTGCAGTTTGTAGATACAAAAGATTGGCAGTACATGAGATTTCACTATAATTCAATTACAGCTCAGTGGCTCACATTCCAACCACTCCCAGTGACAATAAAAAAAAAGTTGCTCAGTCAACACTGTCTCTCAATTTATTTTTTTATTTTCTCTTACCCTGTGTTATTATCATAAATCCAAATAAGGGGTCTGATCATTTTTTTTAACAGAATAAGCCACTACCTATGCAATTAAGATAAATAACTCAAAACAGATGAGCGATGTTCAGTTTCAAGCACAAAATAGAAGAGAGGGTAAAGAATAAAATATTAAGAACCTGCCTAGAGTGCTTGTTGCATGAAGTAGATAGAGCTTCAATTGCATGAGCATACATCTTCCTAACCTCTGAAACCTTAAATCTGGAGAAATTTCTCTGAACAACATGCAAGAATTCTCTCCACAACTTATAGCTTCCTGACTGTTGCACAAGTATCTTCTGCCATCTCCCAATTAGCACATCAGAACTGTCTCTTGTTTGATAAGTTTTCAAAAGGTAAAGCAATAGCGCTTCATTGTCTGGGTTAAGCTCAACTGCCTTTTCCAGAATGCTAATCTTCTTTTCAAGAGTCTGCAAGCGAGCACCCTTTTGTCGTTGCATCCCTGCAACCTTATCTTGGAACTCAGCAAAAGCTAACCAAGCTTTCTCATCATGGGGATGCTCCCTTGTGAGTTTGTTAAACTCCCGAGTTTTGTTTAACATTTCATCTTCCCAAGATTCTTCAACAACTGATGCAGTTTTAGAGACAGAATCACTATCAGCAGCTCGATGAGATGTCCCAATATCTGACAAAGGTATAAACTCATCATCCGCCAAAACGGAAGACAACTTTGGTGCAACAAGCCGAAGGCGCTTAAAACTTTTGTGCCGTTCCAAAGCTGTATACTTCCCAGACCAGTAACGACCAGCAGACTTCATTTTACCATCCAATGTATCCACATCACTCTCTCTTTCCAAGAGAGAAACACTCCGGTTCGACCAATATAATCCTCTAACATTTAGCCCAGATAGTTTCGAAGGGTTGTAAGGTTTGTACCGTGCAACATCCATTCTGCATAATATTTATAAAGAACCTTCAGCAATCATTACTCATACAACAAAAAGGGAAGGTAAAAAGAAAGAACTCTTCATGTGAATTAAAAAAATCAAAGGTTCAACACACTAAATTTCAATTGCCCTACACAGCTACACATCGATGTAGTAGTTATTGTTAAATTTATTAAAGCTGACAGAAGAAAAGTGAAACTCAGATCACCTCCCCATTGTGATTTTATTTTCCCTTATGGGTATATACAAACAAACAACAGTTGCAACCCTAAGGTTCATACTTCCTAGTTGGCTAGTTCTCTGAATTTTCGACCATGAAAACGCATACAAAGGACTACATTTTTTAGTCCCAAATCCACTAAGTTCATCACCAATATGCCAAACATGACCAAAATTTGCACCAAACAATCTCCACCATTCAACCACAAAAACAATAATCACTCAAAACTCAACAAAAGTCACTTGAAATGAACCACAAATGCAGGCCAACTCTAACTATTCCATTTAAAGTGGGGAAAAAAAGTATCGAATTAAATAAAACGGTACCTATAGATGGAGCCAAATGCAAGATTATCACGATCACCGTGAGAATCGAAATAATAGTCTTTGGCAGCGGTGGACGAATCTGAATCAGCCCAAGCTCGAACGCCGGACTTCCTCGAACTGTAACCGTCGAGTCCGCCTCTCTCAGGTGACCTATCGTGCTTCCGCTTCTTCTTCCTCTTCTTCTTACTCCTCTTCTCTTCTTTATATCTTCCCTCGGATTCAGAAGATTCTAGAATCTCGTAGGGCTTCTCCTGAGCCCGATTCCCGCCATCATTTTTGTCTTCCTCGTCGTCGTCGGAGCGTTGGCGCTGCGGCGACGATAGAGCAGTTTCGCTGCGGAGTTGGGAGGCAACAGCTTTGTTAATGAGGGAGAAGTCAGCGGTGAAGCTGGAGTTGGAAAGCCATTGAGGGACCGTAGTAGTGGCCAACAGAGAGGAGGAGCTTGCCGTGGAAGGGAACAGAGGGAAAATAGAAGGTGTTACATCGGTGCCGGCGTCGGCAAGTGGCTCCTCCGTGGGTGTCGGCGGTGACTGCTCTGGCGGTTTGCTCTCCATCAGAATATTCAAAAGGGAAAACAGTGGCTACCGCTAATGCCTCATGAGTCATGAATGAATGCACCCAAGCATTTTTTATTTAGGGTTACTCGTTTTTAATTTATCCCTCACTTCTTGAAACGCGTGACAAAAAGGTCGAACAGCTAACTCTTCAGTCTTGATTCTTCAACGCAACATTCAACACATTCCCTTTTACCATTCAAATTCAGGTTTCCTCTTCATCTCTCAAACCTTTCCCCTTCTTCTCTTCTCCCTCTTTGCTTCTTCTCTTCAACTTCATCCCTACACTCTCACTCTCACCCCCAATCATTTGATGAAGCTGTTGATTCCTTCACTCGCATGCTCTCCATGCGTCCTACTCCTCCCATCTTCCAATTTAACAACATCTTGACTTCTCTTGCCAGGGCCAACCATTTCCCCTCCGCCATTTTCCCGTTTCACCAATTGCAAGCCAAGGGAATCATGCCCAGCATTATTACTCTGAGCATCTTAATGAATTGTTCCAAGACTCTCAGGATGCATTAACATTGACAACACTCCTTAAAGGTATCTGTCTCTCTGGTAATGTTCATAAAGCACTGCACTTTCAGGACAAACTGCTGGCTCATGGATTTCAATTCAACCAAGTCACTTATGGCAGCTTGATTAATGGGCTCTGTAAGACGGGACAAACAACAGCTGCTATTCAAGTGTTGAGAAAGATCCCACAGTATGGGATAGTTCCTAATGTCGTCATGTACAGCACAATTATTGATAGCCTGTGCAAGGATACACTTGTAAGTCGTGCTTTTCATTTCTATTCTGAAATGCTTGCTAAGGGAATTTCTCCCACTGTTATCACCTACAACACTCTTATTTATGGATTGTGTCTTGCGGGTCAAGTTTAGGAAGCCATTCATTTACTAAATCATATGATGCTCAGAAACATTACTCCAATGTTCGTACCTATAATACTTTGATTGATGGGCTATGTAAGGAAGGAAATATCAAATATGCTAAGTTTGTGTTGGCTATCATGGCAAAACATGGTGTGAAACCAGATGTGGTTACTTATAGCAGTTTAATAGATGGGTATTGCTTGATTAACGAAGTAAACAAGGCAAAATGTACATTCGAGGCAATGACCCAAAGAGGAGTGGCTCCTAATGTCCAGAGTTACAGTATCATGATTAATGGTTTTTGCAAAAGTAAAATGGTCGATGACGCCTTGAATCTCTTTGCAGAGATGCGTCGCAAGAACTTGGTTCCTAACACGGTAACTTACAGCACCCTAATTGATGGCTTGTGCAAATCAAGGAGAATATCTTGTGCTCTCGAGCTTCTTGAAAAGATGCAAGATAGAGGTCAGGATGCAGATATGGTTAATGGCATTGCTTATTTTGTGACATTTTCGGTGTCTAAGTGGTTGTCATATCATATGTGTGTTGTGGAGATCTATTGTTATTTCCTTTTTTTCAGTATATTTGTGCATTGATGTTGATTTATTTCTAAGCTTAGTTGATTTTGATTTCGTCATTCAAAGTGAATGACTTGTTAAACCTCCCTGCACTCTTGTTATTGCCTTTCAACCTTTATTCTTTTCATTTTTCCGATGTGTAAATGATAAGTGACCAGTTCAGCAAGTAACCAAGTGTTTATCCACCTGCAGAGAATTAGTTGAGAGATTAGTTATTTTCTTCTTCTTGATTTCTGTTCAGTTTATCTTAGAGCTCTCACACATATGAAGTGAACACATACTTTAAATAACAGAAAGCAAACTGTTTCATATATGCCAATCAAAATCAATAGATAATTGGACCTTGAATTAAATGAAACATTAATTTACCCTATATATGACAAGAAAATCAATTGCCGATTACAATATGCATCAGATATAGCCTTACAGGAAGCTATGTGAACACAGAAAATGTGAAGATGTTTGCAAAATAACAAGAGTGTTGCTGCATGGTGTAAAGGATAAGTGTTTCCATTTGGAATCGAATGAGAGGAAGATGGACCTGGGCTTGAAAATGAGGATCATAACGATGGTACCATCATGTCTGAACTGTGTGTCCAATTCTTCCAGAGAGTTGACACTGTGGTCTAGGATTATTGTTGAATCTGCCTCCTCTTCCTGTTCTTCCCCATCTTCCTCTTCTTCCTCCATTTCCTCTGCCAGCAGCATTTTCTTGAAAAGAAGGTGTTTGAACAAGATGTGCCATAGTTATTCCTTGTCCAGGATTCTTGTTCTTGTTGATTACATCATCAAAAGCAAAAAGAAAGCTTTCTGCTTCATGGATTGTGAAACTTGCCATTCTTGACATAACTGAAGTCACATAGTTTTGGTATTCATCTAGTAAACCATCTAATATGGCCTGAAACATGATCATCCTCTTGAAATGGATGTCCAATAGATATTAGATTGTCTACAATTTTTCTTATCGTAGCAAGATAGTCAGAGATAGAACCTGTTTTCTTCACTGCTCTCAACTGGGTTTTGAGATATTGAATTCTGGTTCTGGAACTAACAGTGAAGATATGAGTGATTTTCTCCCAAATTTTTGCAAATGATAAGCAATGATCAACTCTATTTTTATATGTAATTGTCATGGATGCATCAATCCATGTCATTTGAGCAAAATCATTCTGCATCCATTTTTCATATGTTGCAGATTCTTGAACTGGAACAATGGTTATTGTTGATATAACTTCTTTGAAGCAGCTGCTGGTTCTTTTTCATCAGCTGATTTTTCTTCAGGAAGTTCTTCATATTGTTCTGGAAGACAATTTTGGCACAATAAGACGAAGGCGCTTAAAACTTTTGTGCCGTTCCAAAGCTGTATACTTCCCAGACCAGTAACGACCTGCAGACTTCATGGTACCATCCAACATATCCACATCACTATCTCTTTCCAAGAGACAAACACTCCGGTTTGACCAATATAATCCTCTAACATTTAGCCCCCGGTGTCAAACGGGTGGCCCACCCCGCCTCACCTATTATGGTGGTCTTAAAATCCCACCCGCCCTGCCTAATAGTGGATTGGTGGGCTAAGCCCGCCTATTTTTATTTTTTATTTTTTTAAAAAAATAATTAAATTTATTAAGAAAAATATATAATTTCACAAATATTTTAATAAATTATAATATTTAACTAAATATTATCCAAAACATTTAATTAAACATGACGTTTTTTAATGTAATTTCAAAAAATTTCAATAACTTATAATGCTTTTTATTAATTAACTAATTATTTTCTTAATTTTTTAAAAAGTAGCGGAAAAATGAGGTCCGGCGGGCTAGCCGCCCCGCCCCGCCCGCCAAAATCTGCGGGCTAAACGGGCAGATTAGGCGGGTTTTCTAATTAACACGGTCTTAAAATCCTAGCCCGATCCGCCTTTTTCGGCGGGTTAAGCGGGCCGACTTGACGAGTTTAGGCCCGTTTGACACCCCACCTCCAATATTCCTTCTGCATGATATTTATAAAGCACCTTCAGCATTCATTACTCATACACAAAAAACACAGGTAAAGTAAAAGAACTCTTCAGGTGAATTGAAAAAGAAAAAAAAAAATCAAAGGTGTGGCGCACTAAATTACAATTTCCCTACACGGCTACACATCAATGTAGTTGTTATTGTTAAATTTACAAAAGCTAACAGAAGAAAAATGAAACTCAGATCACCTCCCCCATTTTATTTCTCTACTCAAATAAGTGATTTTATTTTGCCTTTATGGATATATACAAAAATACAATATTTGGAACCTTATGGTTCATTCTTGCTAGTTGGCTAGTTCTCTGAATTTTGACCATGAAAACGCATACAAATTACAAAGGACTATATTTGAATCCCGAATCCCACTAGGTTCATCACCAATATGCCAAACATGACCAAAATTTGCACCATACAAGCTCCGCCATTCAACCACAAAAACAATAATCACTCAAATGCTCAAAGAAAGTCACCTGAAATGAACCACAAATGCAGGCCAACTCTAACAAGAATACAAGATTATCACGATCATCGTGAGAATCGAAATAATAGTCTTTAGCAGCGGTGGACGAATCTGAATCAGCCCAGGCTCGAACGTCGGACTTCCTCGAACTGTAACCATCGAGTCCGCCTCTTTCAGGTGACCTATCGCGCTTCCGCTTCTTCTTCCTCTTCTTCTTACTCCTCTTCTCCTTCTTATATCTTCCCTCGGATTCAGAAGATTCTAAAATCTCGTATGGCTTCTCCTGAGCCCGATTCCCGCCACATCTTCGTCTTCTGTGAAAACCTCAATCTGAGGTCTGTGAAGTTTCCTGCAATGCGTGAAAGGAAGTGCAGAATGCAGAAATGGAAAATGTGTGAGAGAGAATTTGGAGAATGAACTCAATTTGTTGACAGCAAAGCTAATGTCAGGGCGAGTGTTGGTTAAGTATAGCAGCCTCCCTATGAGACGACGATAGGGAGTAAGATCAGTGAGGAGAGTCCCTGAAAACTTTGAAAGATGAGATGTGTAATCCATAGGCGTAGAAGTAGGTTTGGCATGGAGAAGACCAAACTCTTGTAGCAAATCCGTGGCATATTTCCTTTGATATAAGACAATGCCGTCTCTGCTGCGAGCTATTTCAAAACCAAGGAAGAATTTGAGAGGACCAATATCTTTGATCTTGAACTTAGCATCCAACATGATTTTAACCCGAGTAATTTCTGCCATATCATTACCAGCCAAGACCAAGTCATCAACATAGACTAAAATGCATGTAAAAGCAGCTGCATTGCCTTTAGTGAACAATGAATGATCAGCCTTCGATTGAGTATAACCAAAAGCCCGAAGCACAGTACAAAGCTTGTGGTTCCATTGACGGCTGGCTTGCTTGAGACCATAAAGGGATCTCTCCAGTTTGCAGACAGTATTAAGAGGTGCAGAGAGCCCTCGAGGAAGCTTCATGTAAACCGTTTTAGGGAGGTCACCATGGAGGAAAGCAGTGTTGACATCCAATTGGTGAAGAAACCATCCTCTTTGGGCTGCAAGAGCAAGCACAACTCTGAAAGTGGACATTTTAACCACTGGACTGAAGGTGTCAAAGTAATCAAATCTCGGGGTTTGAGTGTATCCTTTAGCTACCAAACGAGCCTTATGTCTTTCTATAGTCCCATCTGCCTTAAGCTTGGTTTTAAAAACCCATTTGCAACCTACAGCCTTCTTCCCCTTTAGAAGAGTAGTCAGCACCCAAGTTTTATTTGATTCTAGGGCCAAAAGTTCATCATTGATTGCTTGTTTCCAGCAATCATATTGAATAGCCTGCTCATAACTCGTTGGTTCACTGGTGGCATCAATGGCCAAGGAGAACGTTCTATGTGTTGGGGAGAGTTTGTCAAACGAGATAAAATCTGAGATAGGGTACTTGGGGGAAGATGAAGAACTGCTGAGTTCATTTTGAAAACAAGATGCAATATGCATGCAATGATAATCTGCTAGATGAGTCGGTGGTCTTTTGTCCCTAGTAGATCTTCTAGGAAGAAATGTAGTAGGAATGGTGGGAGAGGTGGGATCATGAAAAGCAGTGTCTAAAGGGGAAGATGGATGTGTTGTGGAAGAAGATGGAGATGCATGCAGTGAGTGTGTGGGGGAGGATATGGGCAGGGTAGGCAATAGACTAGGGACATTATCATAGAAAAAATTATTTACATCAGAATTAGATGCAATAGCAGAATACTTTGGAAGAACTAATTCTGCAGAACCACTATCAGATGCTGTATTTGAAGCAAGTGAAAAAGGAAATATATGTTAATAGAATACAACATCTCTTGATAGAAACAATTTTGATGTTTGAAAATCAAGTAGAAGAAATCCTTTTGTGTAAAGTTTGAAACCTAAGAAAATGCATTTCCTTGCTCTTGGTTGCAATTTTGATCTGTGATTACTTAGTGTGGATGCATAAGCTAAACAT
>JASCZI010272132.1:31145-46501 GCA_036250425.1 Stylosanthes scabra
ACTAGGTACTCTGTTCAAGACATGAATGGCATTGGCTATAGCATAAATCCAGTATTGTTTTGGTAAATTACTTTGAAAAATGAGAGCTCTAGCCATGTTTAACATGTCTTGATGTTTACGTTCTACAATACCATTCTGTTGTGGTGTTTCCACACAGCTGGTTTGATGAATGATACCATTGGAATCAAAGAAAGAATTGAGATAAAACTCATTTCCATTATCAGTTCTAATACACTTTATTTTCTTATGAAATTGAGTCTCAATGAATGTTGCAAACTGTGGAACTAAAGTAGCAACTTCAGATTTTGACTTCATGAAATAAGCCCAAACAAATCTGCTCTTGTCATCTACAATTGACAAAAAATAACGATGGCCTTCCAGAGATGGAGTTGTCAAAGGTCCCCAAATGTCCATGTGAACTATATCAAAACAATTTTCTGAAACAGAATTACTTTTGGGAAAGAAAAGTCTCTTTTGTTTGGATAGATGACATGGTTCACATGGAGCAAATGGTTTAATAGCTTTAAGGAAATCATAATCCTGTTTCATACTTTCTATCCTATCATATGAAATATGAGCTAGTCTATTGTTCCAAACAACTCCCATATCAGTAGAATTTGTGAGTGCAAAAATGGATGCTTGTGCCTTAGTGAGATGTAACTGCTTTATGTGAGTGTATGATGCATAAGGTGTGGGAGTTTGCAAAACGTATAGCCCTGCAGTAACTTCAGCAGTGCCAATCGCCCCCGAGCTCAAGTGATCCTGAATCTCACATTTTATGTTGTTAAACAAAAATTGACATGGAACAAATTGTGAGGCTTTTGAAACTGATATGAGATTGAAGGTAAAAGTAGGGACATATAAGACATATGTTAAGGAAAAGTCTTTTGAAAAGAAGATTGTACCACAAATGGTAGTGACAATCCGTGATCCATCAGGCAATTGAAGAGTGATTGGATTGACTCTTCTAAATTTTTGAAAAAATTTTAATGAACATGCTACATGTGCAGTGGCACCAGAGTTTATAATCCAATCAGTAGGCTTCAATTGAAGCTTGGACATGGAAAGTATATGATATATACATGCCGAAGGAGCTTGCACCTCAGTTGCCTGTTGTGAATTATGAGCATTATAACCAACATCATGCTGTAGCAGATCAAACAAAGCTTGTTTTTGTTCTTTCGAAAACAAATAATCAAAAGTCTGACTCTTTTACAATGGAGAGTTACTGATATTCATCAAATCTGCATCAGTATTAAGGCTATTGATGGCCTTCACATCATTGTTCCTCTTGTAATGTGGAGGGAATCCATGCTTATGATAGCATGTTTCCACTAGGTGGCCTGTTCTGCCACAATGAGAGCATTTTCTGATCTGCTATCTACCACCCCCTCGTCCTCGAACTCCTCTACCTCTACCTCTTCCTCGAGTGTCACTGAAGGTACTATCAGAATTGAATTGATAGTATTGTGTAGCATTCACCAAAGTCTTGGAACTATCTCTAGAAGTAGAAGTTAGAAGTTGTCTCTCTTGCTGCAATAACATGGAGTATACTGCATTGACATCAGGTAGAGGCTTGAGTAACATAATCTGTGATCTAACAGTGGTATAGTCATCATGTAAGCCCTGAAGCAATCTAACAACATGAGATTGTTCGCGATATTTTCTGAGTGTGCTTGCTATGCAAGAACAAGCACCAAGACAATCACAGTCAGGAATTGGTTGGAACTCATCCAGTTCCTCCCATAGGCCTTTGAGCTTAGTGAAGTATGCTGTGACTGTGGAATCAACCTGTTTTGTGCTAAAAATCTCCTCCTCCAGTTCAGCAATGCGAAAGAGATCACCATGATAGAATCGATGCCTAAGATCCTCCCAGAGATCAGAGGCCACATCACACCATAAAACACTGTGAAGAATCTCACTACTGATGGAAGCATGTAACCAAGCCAGTACTATATTGTTGCACCTTTCCCAAGCATCAAACGCATTATCTAATTTATCAGGTTTCGGAAGAGAACCGTCTATGAACTGTAGCTTATTTTTAGATCTAAGAGAAATCTTCATGGATCTTGACCAAGAGTGATAGTTCAGAGTAGTGAGAGGATTTGTAGTAAGAGAATTACCAGGATTCTCTCCAGGATGTAGATAGTAAGGGCTTGAAGGATCCTGAAGTAGTGTTCTGCTAGATTGAGGAAACTGAGGCACCGGATGCTGAACTGAAGCAAGTTGATTCATCAATTTAGCTAGATTCTGAAGATCTGCCATAGAGAAGCTTGAATTCTCATCGGAGGACGAAAAACCAGGGGAATCAGTCATCGCTTTGACGAAAAAGGAACAACATCACAACTGAATCGAAGAAAAGTGAGGGATTCAGGAACTTCCACAATCGCTCTCGTGATCGGAGCCTTTGAGTTTCTATCGGCGAAGCAAGAATTAGACAGAAATCAAAGCAACTCTCATCAACTCTATTGAATGAGTGCAATTGTGAAGAAGAAGAAAGAGATAGAAGAAATTGAAAGAGGAACGAGGTTAGAGAGAGAGAAATCGAAAATCGAGATCGGATTCATCATTCAACAAGAACAACGTTCACCGCACCATGTGAAAACCTCAATCTGAGGTTTGTCAAGTTTCCTGCAATGCGTGAAAGGAAGTGCAGAATGCAGAAATGGAAAATGTGTGAGAGAGAATTTGGAGAATGAACATTCTGTTCATATTCTCATTAAGAAGAAATGATGAATCTAAATCTACCAATTACAACTACCACTGTTTATATACCTTACAGAAAAGGAAACTTGCAAAAGAAGAAAGCTAACAACCAACTAATTAACAGCTGTCATAACTAATCAACTTGCCATAATTAGCATCATTAACTTAACAGCTAGACTAACTATAATTGACAGCTATTAACATCAACTAACATCTTCCATGTCGTCGCCCGAGCGGTGGCGCTGCGACGGCGATAGGACGGTTTCTCTGTGGAGTTTGGAGGCAACAGCTTTGTTAATGAGAAAGACGTCAGCGGTGAAGCTTGAGTTGGAAAGTCATTGAGGGACCGTAGTAGTGGCCAACACAGAGGAGGAGCTTGCTCTGGATGGGAACAGAGAGAAAATAGGTGTTACATCGGTGGCAGCGTCGGCAAGTGGCTCCTCCGTGCGTGTCGGTAGCTACCACTCTGGCGGTTTACTGTCCATCGGAAAATTGAAAAGGGCAAACAATGGCTTAATGTTTCTTTCTCTATCAACTTATCTAACCATATTAAGAAAAGATTAACTTAACTCAAATTTATCATTTATAATTTGATATTTGACAATGACTAATCCAAAATTAGATATGGTTATAATATAATTTTTTTATGTGCCTAGAATCTAGATATAAGCCTATAACCCACAACCCCAACGTCCCTACATTCAACGCAACTTCAACGCAACATTCCCTTTTACCAATACATACTCTTCTTCTTCTTCATTGCAACAATGTTTTCATGCTTTTCATCCTCCTCACCATTCAAATTCAGGTTTCCTCTTCCCTACTCACCTCTCCCTCTTTGCTTCTTCTCTTCAACTTCATCCCTACACTCTCATTCTCACTCTCACCCCCAATCTCTTGATGAAGCTGTTGATTCCTTCACTCGCATGCTCTCCATGCGTCCTACTCCTTCCATCATCCAATTTAACAAGATTTTGGGATCTCTTGCCAAGGCCAACCATTTCCCCACCGCCATTTCCCTTTTTCACCAATTGCAAGCCAAGGGAATCACTCCTGACTTAATTACTTTCAACATCTTAATGAATTGTTGTTGCGGCATGGGTCTTATGACTCTTGCTTTCTCTGTCTTGGCCAAGATTCTCAGGATGGATTTTCAGCCCAGTACGGTAACGTTGACAATACTCCTTAAAGGCCTCTGTCTCTCTGGTAACCTTCATAAAGCACTGCAGTTTCACGACAAACTGCTGGCTCATGGATTTCAATTCGATCACTTCACTTATGGCACCTTGATTAATGGCCTCTGTAAGACAGGACATACAACAGCTGCTATTCAAGTGTTCAGAAAGATCCCACTGCGTGGGGTTGTTCCTGATGTCGTTATGTACAACACAATTATTGATAGCCTGTGCAAGGATACACTTGTAAGTCATGCTTTTCATTTATATTCTGAAATGCTTGCTAAGGGAATTTCTCCCACTGTTATCACCTACAACACTCTTATTTATGGATTGTGTCTTGGGGGTCAAGTTAAGGAAGCCATTGATTTACTAAATCATATGATGCTCAAAAACATTACTCCGACTGTTCGTACCTATAATACTTTGATTGATGGACTATGCAAGGAAGGAAAGATCAAATATGCTAAGTTTGTGTTGGCTATCATGGCAAAACATGGTGTGAAACCAGACGAGGTTTCTTATAGTTGTTTAATGGATGGGTATTGCTTGGCTAACAAAGTAAATAAAGCAAAATATGTATTCAACAAGATGGCCCAGACTGGAGTGGCGCCTGATGTTCGGAGTTACAATATCATGATTAATGGCTTTTGCAAAAGTAAGATGGTCGATGACGCCTTAAATCTCTTTGAAGAGATGCGTTGCAAGAACTTGGTTCCTAACACGGTAACTTACACCATCCTGATTGATGGCTTGTGCAAATCAGGGAGAATATCTTGTGCTCTGGAGCTTCTTGAAAAGATGCAAGGTAGAGGTCAGTATGCGGATATATTCACTTACAGTTCCTTGTTGGATGGAATGTTCAAAAACCAAGAACTTGACAAGGCACTTGTGTTATTCAATACAATGAAAGATGCTAGCATTCATCCAGATATATACACATACAATATACTTATTGATGGCCTTTGCAAAGGTGGAAGACTTAGGCACGCTCAAGACATTTTCCAGGATCTTTCCGTTACAGGATTTCATCGAAATACTTGTACATACAATGTTATGATCAACGGGCTCTGCAAAGAGGACCTACTTGATGAAGCATTGGCCTTGAAGTCGAAAATGGAGGAAAATGGTTGCTCTCCGGATATTGTAACTTACGAAACAACTATTCATGCTCTATTGCGAAAAGGTGAAAATGATCTAGCACTAAAACATCTGCATGAAATGATTGCTAGAGGCTTAGTTAAAAGACAAAAGAATGTGAAATAAATCAACTCAAATTAATAATTTTTCTGTTGCTGTCAAAACTTGTACTAACCATGGTAAATTTTGTAGCTATTGGGTTGGAGGATTTAGTAAATGCCATGAACTCACTACCACCTTGGTTTGGTTATCTTACTATTATTGAGTTAATTTTGAACTTGTGTTATTAGCTGACTTTTAGTCTCTGTCTATTGCCATGACTATCATGCATCCTGATTTGGCAGATATTTCTAATTGTAACTGATTGTTAGTGCTTAAGATTTCTTTATAGTAACTGAGAGTTTGTTTGGTTGTGATGATAAACTGTTTTCTTTAATTAGTTGACTGAATCTTTCTAGAATTCTTCTAAAGGACAAGGAGTGGCAAGATTAATGACATTGCTTAGTTGGTTTTGAGCTCATCGTTCAAAGGGAATGGCTTGTTGAGCCTCCCTGCACTCTTGTTATTGCCTTTCAATCTTTATTCTCTTCATTTTCCCATGCAGCAGCACTCTTGTTATTTTGCAAACATCTTCACATTTTCTGTGTTCATGTACCTGCCTGTAAGGCTATATCTAAGGCAGATTTTACCAATGATCAGCAATTGATTTTCTTTTCATATAGGGGTAAATGAATGTTTCATTTAATTCAAGGTCCAATTATCTGGGGGTTACAAAAGTCAAGCTTTGATTGAACTTCTATTGAATGACATATATGAAACAGTTTGCTTTCTGTTATTTAAACTATGTGTTCACTTCATATGAAGCTACATCTAATTTTTTTCACATTCCGGTTATTCTATATATATTTAGATTTGATAACTGCATTTTAACATTTATAAACTGAAATGAGGAATAGTGAGAAGAACCTTATACACATGTTTATCTGAATTCTAGTTTTTTTCTTTCATGCATTTAAAAGTTTCCTGTTAGATTTTGACATTTTGATTTGCTAAAACAAACACTCTTGGACCTTCCAAACTATGTTGTCGTTCAAATAAATAGTAACAATATATGGCTGTAACTTAAAACTTGTTGAGTATTAGATAGCAATGATTTTTTTTTTTTTTACTTGAGATAGCAATGAGTTTATAATGATCATGTTCCCTTTTTCTTTCTTGGCTTCGGTTTTGATACACTGAGCAACTTTCAGTGTTGGGTGCACAGACCCAATTTTTTCACTTTTAAAAATTATATTATAACCTCACAAATTTTACATATTGAAATTTATATTTTATAAAATTAAATTTTTATCCCCATAAATTTTATATTTTCTTTCTTCCATCATCTTTTCTCTCTTCTTTGCCCACATTCGTCCCTCTCACTCTTCCTCCACTAGCCTCTGGTTGTTTGTTTTTTGTTTTTTTTTTTTTTTACAAAGACATATACTCACACAAGCCAAATGGTTGTCCAAATGGTAGTCACTAGTGAGATTGGGTAAGGAAATCAAATATAAAAGCTATTTAGGAAAATAAATCAAGAAGTCCCTGTTCATGGAAGAATGAACAAACCAACATAGACATCAAGCATACTCCAATCTTACAATATGTAGTAATCAATCCACCGTAGTTTTAACTCCATTTGCTTTTGATTCTATTACTCTCTTACCTTCTCCTATTATACTAGACCCTTGCATGATTTTTTCCAATTTTTTATAGTACTAAATCTGTCTTTGTATTTTCCTAGATTTGCTTCCAATTCTTTTTCTTTTCTATTTTCCTCCACTTTAGTTATTTGGAAAATATATAAGTCTTGACTGTCTTGTGACTAGAAAACATCAAATTTTAGTTTCAAGTGGTTCAATTTTTGTTCTACCACATATTGTTCTACCACATAATAATATCTTGATTTTTACTACTCAATTTTTGTTGAAAGAGATTTTATTTATACTCAATAAATGGATTCTAAAATATCTTATACAAAAAGACTTTGCAATAAATCAATTTCTGGGTTTGGTGGAAGACTTAAAAAAATTGTTTTGGATGGGGTGGAGACAGGGAGGAAATGAAGAATTGAGGATTCGAAGAAGCGAAGAGAATGAAAAGAGAATTTTAGATACAAATGTGTAAAATTTTTTGGGTCATAATATAATTTTTAAAATAAAAAAATTAGGTATGTATACCCAAACACTAAAAGTTGCTCCGTGCATCAAAACCAAAGCCTTCTTTTAAATTGTTGCTGTCATTCATGAAAAATTTATATCGCTGTTGAAAGATTGAGGAAACTATTGAGGTCATTTGTTCATTTTTTATCATTTAAAATTTATTCTTTATGATAAAAAAAAAAAAAACAGTTTATCAAATACTTTTGGAATAATAAAAATTGAGATGAAATCTTATTTGAAATTCACGGAGGATTTAAGTGTTTATTCTATATAAATGATCCACTGATATTGTAAAATTTTGTATGAAAACAAATTTATACATCTTGGTTGAAAGTTCTTTCTATTATTCTTGTTTTTTTTTCTGCCTAATTCATTATGTTGTCTTAATACTTTTAGCTTACCTTCGTAAATGGTTTGTAAAGAATGAAAAATTGAACAATAGTGCTACAGAATTAATATTAGAGAACTCAGTTCAATCAGAAGTTATTATACAAAACTAACCAAAGTTATCATCTAAAACTATAACAACTTATCATCCAAAATTAATAAAAAATAATCATTTGAAATTGACCCAAATTATCATCTGACCACCACCATCACAACTAGAACAACTTATCATCCGAAACTAACCAAAATTAATCAAAATTATCATTCGACCACCACCACCACTACAACAACAACCACAACTTCACCACCACCACTACCACCACCACCACAACAACAACAACAAAGAAGAAGAAGGAGGAAGAAGAAGAAAAAGGAAAAAGACACGGATCTACGATGATCACGCGAAGACAAAGATCTACGATACCCAAATTGCTTCGTCGCCGCAGCAAGGGTGGCAATGGAAGCGGTGTGGATGGGGGTGGTGGCGCAATGTGAAGAAGAAGAAGACGCGATGGCGGTGTGGTGGTGGCGCGGTGGCGGCGCCGGCCCCGGTGGAGGAAGGAAGAAAGAGAAGAGATAGAGTTAGGATTTTGGTTTGGATTTATAGGCTCCTTAATTGGCTACCTTGCCAACTTTCTCAAAATTGGAGAAATTGAATTATTATAGTAAGTCTAAATAGAAATAAAAAATTAGTTTTGAGACTATTCTTTTGTAAGTATCTTTTATTTTTCATTTTTTTGTAAAAGGTTAGGGGCATCCCAAGCTTGGCCAACAACCTTTTTTCTAACCTTTGGATCACATTTCAACAAATAAATAAATAAATAAGTAATAGGAGATATAAGCTTCTGAAGAATATTGGTGCAAATTTATATGTCTCAAAAAAAAAAATTAAATAAGAATTAAGCCCTAAAGACATTTGGCATTAGACCCACTGGTCCTTTTGAGTCACTCGTGTAATTTCAAAAAATAAAATATCCAATATAGAAGTTAGAACCGAAGTAGAAGTTTATAACCCATAGTTTCATAAACGAGTATCAAATAAAAGAAATATATTTACATTAAAACATAACAAAGCACTTGATGGGATAAAAAAAAAAAAGAAGTTGGTGCAATAGTTCAGAAATTCATGTTGGCATCCATGTAAGTAAACAATTATCTAATGTCATTCAATGCAAGAGTCCACAACCTTTAATATGTTGAACTTTGAACCCATTTTTGCTACCAATATATATATATATAACTAGAACCATTAAAAACCAATTGGAGAAGGTTCTTCACAGCATTCCAACCCAAACCAAAGCAACTCCAAAAACTTGCATCCAACTTCAACCCCCCTTTGCTGCAAAATCTTATAGGTATTCATTCTACTTTCACAAGATGATACTACTCAACATAAGAGCCTAAAAAGGATTATCCAACATCATGTACAAGCCAAAGATATCAAAGATTTCCCTTCCCATATGACCAAACAAAGGAAAAGAAATCCACAACCTACCGTTAATCATAGCGAGTTAAAAATATTACATCATTGAGTCATGGTTAACTAGAATACAATTTTGAAGAAGCGAGGAGGAGGAGGGAGACAACCATTACCCGAGAAAACCAAACACCTTTCAACGACGCATTTTTTGCATGGATATGAAAGGGCATTAAATCTTTCCATATCATCTTTAAAATGGATTATGAGAAACAGCATCGATGTGTAGCAGCAGTGCCTTCCATCTCGAAACATTGTATTTTACCCGACTTAGGGGGATGGGGATATGTGTCATGATCGAAAGATAAAGAAACTGCTGAATGCTTCAAGATGATATGGGTTCATACGGGTATGATAACCAAGGGTGCTTCAAGGCCTCAGCCGCAGAGGGCCGCTTCTTTGGGTTAACCTCGAGCAAATGAGCAACGAAGTCAATGAAACCTTGGTCTCCCATCGGCAATCTATGCCTCAATGATGTCTTTTTTGGGATCAGGTATTCTAACTTGTTGGATTCCTGTGTATTGAAAAAACATATCTTTACTATCAAACTCTTCCAAGAAAGTAAAGAGCATAGGTAACAGCAACAATTTTATATTTTTAACATGAAAATTAAAAATATCATTTGTACCTGATTCCGTTCATAAAGCATATGATTTTTGGTGAAGTACTTGTATGTATCTCGTCCCTTTGCAAGCATACTTTGATCAATTGGACCAATGATCCCAATCACCCGGGCGAGTAATGTTGCAGGGGAATCATTTTGGAAAAGAACCTACAACAAATTTAGTTGAGTGTCACATGCCAAACACAGAGAGAACAAGGATATAAGATAGAGGATAACAGTTCCTGTATACAAGATCAAAACAACCAAAAGAATTATGTAGAAAAGCAGGGGCAAGAGAGCAATATGCATACACTTTTCACATGTAAAACATGATTCAAGTTTATTATTTGATGTTACAACAGGGCAATCCCAAACTTACTTGAGCAAGAATTCAAACATCTAAAAGATCATCATGAGGGAGAAATAGATGTAGAAGAAAACATTTCGCATAATTAATTCCAGTGTGAACCAGAAATGAATATTAGGTACAAACTAAAAGGTTGGAAGGATATATTTAAGTTAATGTGATTTGTGAAATGAGAATACATATTTACCATCTAATCATATATTGAACTTACATTGCCAGTGCAAAGTTCTGCCAAGATGCATCCAAGTGACCAAATATCAATCTTCTTGTCATATGAAAGTCCCAAAATGACCTCAGGTGCACGATAAGACCTGGACTGGACATAGGAGCAAAGGTGATCCGTCTCAAAACAACTACTTCCAAGATCAATGACCTTCACCTCGCATCTGCTATAGCTTTTAACCAAAATGTTCTCCGGCTTTAGATCGCAATGTATTAGTCCAAGGCTGTGCAAAAACTGAAGTGCTTCCAAACACTGAATGGTAATTGACTGCACTCACAATTTGAAGAGTTTGTAACGAAAGTAGTTGGAGAACAGTTAAAGAAAACTTAAGATCAAACAAGTAAACAAACATACCTGTAATCTAGGCATTGTGAAGTAGACTTCCCCCCCTGATTCTCTGTTGAATTTATGAAACTCGTACAAATTGGCTTTAAGTAGCTCACATACAATTAACAAATGTTCCTGTAGAACAAAAGGGGAAATGAATGAAATGTGAAAAGTCAGTCATAGAAACACTACTTAAATGATATTTAGTGTGTCATAGTTAGGAAGCTTAATTCATTAAACATAATTCAACACTAATTAAAATTTGAAACCAGTGCTGACAATTTATACCATATCCGGTAACACTATGGAAATAGCCAAAGCTCAAATTGTTATTAACTAAAATAACCTTTCGGAATATAGCGGAAACATGTAGCCCTTTAAGATAATGTTATGATGTAGTGACTTAACAGCAGAAAGAGGGTCTGACATATGCCAATATGCCTAATAAAAGTTTGATTGAAGATCAACAGCACATCCAAAATCACTTACTCTATAATAGAAATAATCATATAATCGCAGAAGGTGATACTTGTCAGCAGGATCGTGCTTATTGACATACTTCAGAAGCTTGATTTCATCAAGGCTTTGGTCAAAGAAGTCCTTGTTGTTTTTTATAATTTTAACACAAACATCCATGCCCGTGTGCAGGTCATGTGCTTGTATGGCTTTGCTAAATGCAGCAGATCCCAGATACTCGGTGACATGATAACGGCCAGCTATTACAGAATTCAAAACAACATGGAAATGCTTGTCTTCCTCAAAGCCAGTTCTGAAAGCAACAAACAAAGGTTCAGATAGACTATCTTGGCCAAAAGAAGGAAGGAGATGAACAACGAAAAGAACGGTTTAGTTAACATTCAAAGGGATTGGCGTGCGTTATTACATAACTAAGCTTTTATGTCCTATCTATCTATGCAATCATGGCTATTCTTCTTGTGTGTTCTCTTTTACTCGAGTGAACTTTCTTTTCCATCAAAAAGATAAAATAAAATGCTAAGTATCTACACATAAAAGGGACAAAACTACCAGAACAATTAACTAATGTACCAAAATTTTCAATAGTTTCCAATATCTACTATCTAGTATAATACTTCTTTCCTCAAGTAATTTGCAAATTTTAAAAAAGGGGGGAAAATGAAATTAACATTTGCCTTATATATATCTATCAGAAATATGTGTAGAGGACATGCCTGTTTTTCCTGTGCACAATCTTCAGATTGAAAGTTTCAAACTCCTCCTCCTGGGCTTTTATTTGCCTTACCTGCTCTTGCACAGCAGCAGCTTCTTCATCGTCTAGTGAAGCGCCTAGTTCATCTTCCCTTTCAGTGCCACCTTTTTCATCCTCTTCTAGCTTGGCATGACCTGTTTCAGTATACCCATAATTTGATACTGTGGTCGGAGAAGAGTTTGTTGACCTTACCATATTAGCATTATTATCATCCCTAGAACTTTTAACGGGAGAAGAATCACTGCTCTTTCGCCTCCAAGAAGAAAGCATGTCATCGGTTCCCACATATGCATTAAGACGGTCATCTCTTTCGTCCACATTACAACTATTTGACCATAGAGCCTTACTAGGACCAGCTTGAATTATCTGGCCATCATTTAAAGTTTGGGGGAATGAGAAGTTCACATCATTATTTGTTTTTTTGTGTAATGCATCTTTATCACCCCCAATGATGTATTTATTCGACTCACTCTTGTCACTTCTCTTCTTGCTTTTGATCGATTTGTTCGAATTGCTATCCAAATCATGAGTGTGTCTGGAGCCACCAAGCCCAACATCACGATCACGGAAATATTCTAAATCCCCTTCGCTACTGCCCCCAATCAAACTTCCATGCACTTCACTGCCAAAGTCAGCAGCATCACTGTTAATCCCCACTCCAATTGACCTAACCGAACCATGCTGATCATCTTCCATAGAGATATCTTCAAGTCGTGATCTTCCACTGTCATTTAAAAGCTTCCCATTTCCTAGCATCGTGCGATCATTTGCCTGGGAGACAAACCCCTGCCATACAGGTTCCACTCGCATCAGATTCAATTCTTCATCATCAATCAATTGTCCATTGTATTGACCCATTGAATCAATATCATTCATTCCTCCATACATTTCAGTAACTGTAAGACCAATGGGATCATCCGAAGCAGTGACTGGCTCGGCATTCTTTGCATGAAGATATTGCTCTCCAGAGAAATAAGAATCCTCCTCAGCAAAAGACTGATCATCATCATCATCTTTGGCCGGGCCTCTTTCCTGAGGATCTGGAACACTTCCATGCGTTGTCCCCTTTTCATTGTCACTAGGATAATCAATTTCATGGGCCAAAAACCAGGCCTCATCCTCGATGGGTTGTCTCACGTACCCGACATCATCGTCGTCGTCATATTCATCAGAGTCCCAATATTCATTTGGATAGTCAATAGATTCACTCAAGCCATCGCCAATTGTTGCAAAGCCAGATACAAGATCAGTATCCTCAACAATCCCTTGACTCACAGACAGCCAACTACCCCCTGCAGGCCTCCTCATACCTGAGACAAATGAAAAAGTCAAATCCAGTCTTTGGGACAAAATAAGCACAATTAAATACAGGAACCATTTTACAGTTTATTCAATCTTTGAGTTTGTGCAAATTTCTTATATTAGTTCTAGAATCTAGAGGTAAAACAGACCAAAAAAAATATCATTAACACAAACAGCAAACCTTCCTTATATTATAGTCAATTCATGGAAAGGGAAAATGTTTCCTCTGTAAAACAGAAAAGGAGTTGAGAGAAAGATGTACCAGAATAAAAAATTTAAATAATTTCCTATTGATCAAATACCTTGTCTAATAACTGATGAGAGAGTCCTTGATATTAGGAAATGAATTCACTTCACATACAATATATCATATGAATAGAGTTCAAACACAAAAACATTCAAGGACTACTTAAATCAGATTACAGCGATAAGCATGAAATGAACAAGTATGTAAAACTGTCACAGCCGCAAACTTCATAATACAAAGAAGACAACTAAATAGATCAACAGTTGAAATATCATGTCTAGTTTACAAAGGAACATAAGAAATCTAACTACAAGAAACAATATCCTTAGACAGAAAAAGGAAAATTTGTCACTAAGCATCCAAATCTATCATATCAACCAAAACAAACAACAGCCAATTTGAGCCCCAAAATAAAAGGAAATAACTAATTAAATTGCCAAGAATAATGAAAAGATATGATATTTTAACTGATTTAATAATATTCTTAAGATGTTAAAAAAGCTAACCTGCAGTTTTAATTTCTTGTCCAATGGGCACATCCAAATATGACCCAATAAGCAAAGTGTTGTCAGTTCCACTGAGTTTCGCTGACAGTCCATCACGCTCAAACTTCTCCTCCCAATTAACAGCCAACTGCTTATCTTCTGACTTGATTCTAACAGGAGGAAGCCGAGGAAATTCTTCCTTCTGGTTCTCTGGTGTGAGAGGGAAACTTAGGCTGCCGAAGTTATTCTGTTCGGAATTGCCTTGTAACTTTCCTAAGTACAAAGCCCTCCCCACTTCATCCACCTGCTCTTTTATGGCTGATCTAGCATCACTTGTTTCTTCCTTTCTCTTCTCCTCTTTTCTGCCTAAATAAGTTGAACCATTATAGCTCGTAGACACATCCCCCGTTCCCGTTGAGAACGGGAAAACAGTCTTGACAGAACAATCTTTCCACGGGTCCAATGACAAATTCACATTCTCATCATTTCTCAACAAAGTATTATCGACCAAGTTCTCTTTCAGAGAAGAACTACTAAATTTTAGTTGTCGATCCAGTTCCCTAGGTTCTTTGCTTTGAATAAGCTCATACTTAGGCTCAGCAGTGGCTTTACTACTACTTCCAAGCCAAGTGGAATTTCTTTCAGTAGGCACAGCATTTTCCTCCCCGGATTTCGCTTTTCTGTTGGCTGAATCAATAACTTCACTTGTTTGAGATTTTGATTGCTGAGACATTGGGGTCTTCAACACATTACTAGCCCCACTTCCACCATAAGTTTGGTAAGGCTCCACAGGACCATTTCCAGGGCCGAACTTCCATGAGTTCAAATCAAGTAGATTGTCCTCCGACCCCTTTGAGAAACTGAAGTTTTTATCACTTGTCCCACCCGCTTCGTTCGACTGATTACGCTCCCCCGTAGAAGCAGAAGCTTTCCGTTTGCTTTCAACATTATTTCGACTAGTTCCATACTCTATTTCCTTCACAATCAGCTCTTTAGAACCATCAACACTATCACGAGAATCTGACCCGCGGTTTTCTAGCACTGGCGTCCCTTTATCCTCATGCGAGACATCACACAATTCCTTTTCTTCCAATTTAAGCTTCTGAAGGAACCCATTCACATCAGAACGGTTACCAAGTTCACTGCGCAAGGCTGCCTCGGCCCGGGTGAATCGGTTCCTCCTCAGAAATTCCAAAATCACATCAACTGAATTTGGGTCTGACATTTCAAAGCTGCTACCAACCTAACCAAATTAAAACACACACAGATACTTCAGAAACACCCACAAAAGTACTTCCATTCCAATCTACATATAAAAACCAACCATAAAGACGACAATGCACATTCCCATATAGCAACAAATATTTTCTTATGAACACACACATTAAAACTTGAAACAAAAAAAATGCAATTTTTGGGGGAGAGAGAGAGAGAGAGAGAGAGAGAGAGAGAGAGAGAGAGAGAGAGAGAGAGAGAGAGAGCACAAC
>JASCZI010272132.1:46564-59736 GCA_036250425.1 Stylosanthes scabra
AGAACTATCATGAGTCCCTGATATTGCACCTAAAAACATAGCCCAGAAACTCAAATCCTTGTTTCTTCACCAACACAACAAAAAGGATGGGAAAATAAAAAGGGGAAAATCCTTCAACAACAACCACAAGGACAGCAAAATAAAAATGATCAAACTTGGGATTCTGTTCCTTAAAAACAACGAAACCTATGTCAAGGGATGCTTGCTGTTCCTTCAAAAAACAAAAAACCAAAAACCGCCAACACAAGGTGCCGGCCAAAGCTCTCGAGATAGATAGATACCCCAATCGCCGATCCGGCACCACTGCAAACACAAGAAAAACTCAAATCAACGAAATGGGTACCACAGATCTTTACACCAATGCCTGAATAAAATATCAAATATAAAAAATAAATAAAAGCAAGGTTTTTGCAAAGTTGGGATTTTTCAGCGAGACCCATTTGCCATCAAGATCTGTGCATTCACGTTCCTTAATCATTTACCTTCTTTTGGTGAAATACGAAGGAAAACCAAAATGGGGTCCCCCCATCCCTCCCCAAAAAAATGGGGTCCCAAAAAGAAAGAAAATTTTAAAATGAAAAGAGAGAGAGAAAGAAAGGACCTGGTAGCAGTGCCTATTCGTTGTTGTTGGTGTTGTTGCGTGAAAAGACCCTTTGATGGGTGAAGGTGGAAGGTGGAAGGTGGCGGTGGTGGTGGTGGTGGTGGAAGGGGTAGCAACCACGGTTCCTCCGTTTGTTCCTTTTTGCAGTTTTGCCTTGCAGCTATTGTGGTTTGGTTTGTGCTGATGAATTGAAAATTGAGGGTGGTGATGCTGTTTGCTGTGGATCAAAGGTTTTCACTATTTTGGTTTTTTTTTGTATTTTTGTGTTGTGTGTGAGAGACTAGGTGCCTTGGTCTTGTACTTTTTTTTTTCTTTCTTTCTTTCTTTCTTAAGGGTATCAATTTAATTTAATTCGAATCTATGTTGTTTTTTTATTTATTTATGTTAGGCTAAGTTTTTGGGAGTGCTAAGCTATTGTGTTATTTTTATTTCTGTTTTAGCATTTAACAATGTATTTTAGTGAGAGGTTACTAATAGGGTAGTGCTTTCAATCCAAGCTCAAATGTTTTTTTGCCCATTTGGATTTGGAAGGCAAAATGCATATAAGAATGCCTAATTGTTGCATAAAGGTCTACAATCTTTTAATGTTAAAAATAGGTTTAATAAATCTAAAGTTTCTTGCAATTTCACCAAATTTATGATTAGAATCTTTTATTTTGAGAGTTTCAATATTTTTTTTTGTATTTCAATTTTTTTTTTCAAAGCATCTCCAACCCAATAAATCAAGTCCTAATTATCTGCGAATTTGAGCTTCATTTAAGGGTTTGTCGTTAACCAATGAATTGTCGCATGCACAAAACGATATTCGAACACCCGACACTTATTTAAACGAATTAATGAGCTAATCACTAAACCAACCCAAATTAATTTTTGGTATTTCAATTTAATTATTATTATTTGTTGCAGACTAACCTCTTAGGCTCATCCATCCGAATAAAATCATAGGCTCAATATAATAGAAACAGATCATATATTGATATATGATCACAAACAAATCTCATGTAGATCTTAATTACTCAACACTATATAAGTAGGGGACAACACCCCTCAAGGTACGCATTTTTTAATCATATTTCCTTTATAACGATCTAGAGTTCTTCAATCCTAATTCGAGAACTCTAAGACTATTCATACACACATCAACCCTCATTTTTCATCAGAGCTCCTGGTAACGCCAATGAGTCTAATCGTGCGTTTGGTTCAGGAGACTGAGACTGAGATTGGGGGACTGGGAGTAGTCAGTATTGTGTTTGTTGGAACGAGACTGGAACTAAAATTTCAGTCTCAATCCCTAAAATTCCAGTATTTTCAGTACCTCCAGTTAGTAAGGATTGGAGGACTGAAAACTGGGACTGAAACTTTAATAACATTTTTTCCCAAAATATCCTCATTCAATTTCTTAAATTACACACTTTACCCCCTAACCCTCATCACATTTATCCATCACTCTCTTTTAGATCTTTGCTTTCTATGGCTACCATGACACCTTAGAGCACCACCACCATGGAGCACCGCCGACGGAATGACACTGTGCCATCGCCGTCTTGCCTCACGATGTGTCACACAGTGTTGAGCTTCATCCCGAGACCTCCATCCCCCTCTCTTTCTCTTGTAAAGCTCTCTCTTTCTATTTTCTTTTGTTTGTTTTGCAGTGAAGGAAAATGTGAGTCTGTGTTATTTACAGAGAAGAAAAAGAAGTAGTGGTGATGGAAATAGAAGTTGCATTGATCTTTTTTTAATGAATTTCATTTTTGATTTGGTTTTTCTTTTCCTTCTATTTTATTTAGTTTTTGTCAATCATATTTGTTAATTTCATTTTCATGTGAGTGATGATGAAATTGAAAAAAACTCATTGTCTCTTTCCCCCACTTGCTTTCTCTTTTGTCATTTTCTTTTTATAATTTTTGGATGTGATTTCAATAACAGGGGATTTAGAACCATGATACTTAGAGAATTGAAGATGCTGGGGATATAAATTTTATTGTTTCTACAGTGTTGACAAGGCTGGAGCTGAATCTTGTATGTTGTTTGTAATGAATTTTGTGATGAATTTGGAGATGCTTGAGTGTGAATTGAGATATGAATTCTGGAAAAAAAAATGGTATTGATGAAAAGGTAATGAACATGGAATGTGTGTTGAGAAAGGCTCAGAAAGATTTGAGTGGAGGAGACAGGCGAAGAGGGAGAGAAAGGGAAAGGGTTTGGGTTTTTTTTCTAAAAAAAAAAGGATTTTTTAGTAATTGTATATTTTCTAGTCCTTATACAATTTAATTTTATACATTTTAAACCAAACACAATATATAAATCTAATTTAGTTCCAGTCTCTCAGTCTCAATTTCTTAGTCTCAGTCTCTTAGTCTAAGTCTCCCAGTTTTAGTCTCTCTTCCAACGCAGCATAAAAGTACATTCTTCATTATTTAGATATAGGACCTTTATTCTAAGAGCACAAAAAATGACACCTCATTCAAAATACTTCGGAATATTAATCAAGTGACCCCATTCTGTTGTATTATTATTGTTATTATTATTATTATTATTATTATTATAAAAGAGGAATTTATTCGACAAAAGAGTATACATGATATAATAAAGAAGGATAAGATAATTTTAATGTCTTTTTTGAGAGTTATGTCGAATCGATTGATTCAGAATAAAATTAGTTGATAGCAAATAGATCAAAAATCGAAAGAAAAAAAATGATACACTAGTCTAACTAATCTAATTTTATGAGTTAACCAATTTAAAATATCAAAACCCAAAAATATTATTTTTAAAAAAATTATATATTTCATGCATTATATTTTATTATATCATGTATTATTTTATTATATTTGATTTAACCTCATTAAACTTTTTAAAAAAAATCTTCAAACTTTTGAATATCAAGTTTTATCGGTTCGATATAGTTAGTTCGATTTAGAATTTTACTTTTTTGAGGTATACATATATGTATGTATATATAAACACAAAATTAATGAAAATTTAATAGGTAGTTTATGAGTGTATACTAAGGTACATAAATCAAGAAAACTTATTGGAAGAACAAATGTTTCCCAATTTGATAAATCAAAAGAAACTTATTAGAAGGTGACCTAACTACGAAAGACACGTCTCAAATTAAACTTATGTTGAGACGGGTCTTTTTATGTTGATTTTCGTGCTATGTCTATGTGCTGAGTTGTTTTAATTGGATGTCGATTGTTATCTTTAGTGTATATATCGAGGTTGAGCCTCTTCCTGATGTTTCTGTTGAGACAGAGCTTCTTTTTGGTAATTTTTAATAAGACTAGATTTCTATATGTTCCATTTTGATGGTATCATCTGTTTTGGTTTGAAGATGAGTTTCTCTTTTCTTATGCTGAGGCGAGCATCCTTTGGTTGTTGTTTATGTTGATGCGGAGCCCCCATCTATGTTGTTGTTAAGATAATGTTTGCAGATGGCGAAGAGTATTAGGTAATGTTTAAAAGATAAAAAGCAGGAGATCTCTGACAATTAAGTACATTAGTGTTAATTGGAAATGTTTTTTTTTTTTGGTAATTTGTTTTATTGTGATGTAACTTTGAATGAAGGGGAGATTCAAGGAGGTGGGGCAAATGGTGGGAAAATAACCAATGGTAGTGAGGCTGTCAAAGAAGTTTGCAACGGCGAAGCTGTGGTGGAAGGCGTAGCATCAAGCAGGGAACTGGAATGGTGGAAGGAGAAGGAAACTAAAGGTCAGGAGCCAAAATTTCAAACATGCAAGGAATTAGACCAAGCGGGAATGAACGGGTAGTAGTGGCCCAACAATTGGTGCATGTGGAAGGCGTAGCATCAGGCAGGGAAACTGGAATGGTGGAAGGAGAAGGAAACTAAAGGTCAGGATCAAAATTTCAAACATGCAAGGAATTGGGCCAAGCGGGAATGAACGGGTAGTAGTGGCCCAACAATTGGTGCATGTGGAAAGTAGCCCAACAGAAATAAAAACGTGGGCTGATGATAGAGAAACAGAGGAGGTGGTACAGGAGACCATCATGGGTTTGAACAACAGCTAACAACAACTCAGACCTTCTTCAAACAGCTAGGGAAGAACGAGTCTAAGGGAGCGGAGAAGGCCAGAAGTGGGCATGGGCCTCGATGATACTAACCCCATTATGGACTCGGATTCGGGTCCACTCGAACCGCCTGGGTTTGAGCAGAACGCAGGGCTTGAGTTTAGTAGCAGCGAAAGTAAGACACCGAGAGTGAGAAGGAAAAAGGCAAAGAAGAGAAAGGGGGTAGCGAAATTAGGGTTACACAATAGAGCGAGAGGTAAAAGTAAAACGAGAAAGAAGAGCGAAAGAAGGAAGGAGAAGAAAATTGAAGAAGATGCACCAAGTGAGATTGTGGGGAATGAGTTATCATCTACTAAGGATGAAGAAGAGCTAGGGGTAGAAGCCCAGACAACGTGGCTAGCGGGAAAGAAATTGGGCCTTGAAGCAAAGAAGGAAGCAACGACGACCAACTTCCTGAAAGAACAAGAAGAAAGAGACAAGCATGGAGACAACATAGCCACAGAACCAAGACGCAGAGGGCGGAAGAAGAAAGTGCCTGCTGAGGTAGGTGACTCTGTAACTCACAAATGATCTTGTTGTGGAACTGTAGGGGCTGAAGGGGAAAGGGTAAGGTGGAGGTGATAAAAAATATGATTGCTAGGAACAAAATTAGATTTTTGAGTTTGGTAGAAACAAAAGCCAAGTCCATGAAGGAGTACAAAGTGAAAAGGCTATGGGGGACAACAGATTTTGGTTGGGAAGCAATAAACGCTGATCAGAGTAGAGGTGGAATTTTGTGTGTTTGGGAGAAAAATTTTATGAGGGTTCAGAATGCGATCAAGGGAACGAGATGGCTTTGTTTAGTGGTGTGCTTGAGAGAAATGACAGAACAAATTTTACAATGTGTGGTGTATGCCCCTAATGCAGTGGTGGAAAGGAGAAGAGTATGGGATGAACTGCTAATGGTGAAGGAAGATTATCCTTTACCAGTCATAACTTTTGGTGACTTTAATGAGTATCCAACACAACAGAAAGGAGTAGTGGTAGAGCAAGTGTAGTAGGAATGGCGGATTTTAATCAGTGGTTACAAGGTAAGGGTGTAGTTGATATCCCTATGTGTGGGCACAAGTACACATGGAGGAACGGCTGTAGTGCTAGTCGAATTGACAGATTCTATATGGATGTGGGACTCTTCCAGCAACTACCCAACTTGAAGGTCTGAGCAGTGAAGTGTTCAAAGTCAGACCATATACCGCTTGTGTTAGAAGAGGAGAAGGCATATTGGGGGCCAAAACCATTCAAATATCTGGATGCTTGGTTTTCACACCCGTATTTTAAAAAGATGTTTAGTGCTGAATGGCAAAAAATTGGGGGTGGATCGGCGCAAGCTAAAATGAAGAATATAAAATAAGTGCTAAGGAAGTGGAACAAGGAAAAATTTGGCAATATTGAAAAAATAAGCTCTTTGAATAAGAAACTGTAGTAGCAGAGGAGAGGATTGAGGTTGGAGTTGATGCTGAAGAAAATGTCCTAAGAAGGGACGCACTAAAAGGTCAAGTGTAGTTGTGGTATAGGAGAAGGGCGGACTATTGGAGACAGCTATCAAGAGATAAATTCATCAAGGATGTGGACAAGAATACACGTTACTTCCATGTGAAATCAATGATCCTCCAGAGAAAGAATCGCATTGACATGGTACAGGAGGGTGGGATGACAATCAAAGAGCCAAAAAGGATTAAGCAGATTCCAAGAAGGTCTTTCAAGGATTTGTACACCCAAAGAAGCATGCCAGAAGTAACATTCCAAGAGGGGCTAGTACCAAGAATATTTGAAAAGCAGGCTGAAAAGATTGATAAAGTGATCCCTACTGACATTGAGATTAAAGAGGCAGTATGATCATGCAACTCTACGAAAGAACCGGTCTAGACGGTTATAATCTGGGCTTTGTAAAAAGAACTTGGGAAACAATTGGGGTCGAATTTATCGAGATAAACATGACATGGATTGCTTTAGCTGAAAAGCAGGGTGGTGGTAAAGAAATGAAGGATCTACTCCCGATAAGTATGGTGGGGAGCATATACAAAGTTGTTTCAAAAATCCTAGTGGAAAGACTAAGGCCGCTAATGGGAGGATTGGCAGGTGAACAGCAAACAACATTTCTGCAGGGGAGACAAATCTCGAAACGGTTGCATGGTTAAAAAAATATAAGAAGGCTGGTGTTCTGGTGAAATTGGACTTTAGGAAAGCATACGACTCAGTCAGGTAGGACTTCCTGCAACATGTATTATTAAGGATGGGCTTTGGTACTACTTGGAGAAATTGGATCAAAGAGATGACAGAAACTGCGTCGCTATCAATACTAGTGAACGGATCTCCAACTAAACCATTTAGGATGGAGCGCGGGTTAAGACAAGGTGACCCCATCTCACCGTTTCTCTTTGTGCTTGTGGCAGAGGTACTAAATAAGTTGCTACAGAAGGCAGCATGCATGGGGTTAATACAGGGCCTCTTGGTTGGGAAAAAGAATGTGGTATTATCGCATCTCCAATTTGCTAATGATACCATACTTTTTTGCCCGCCAAAGTAAAAAGCTCTTACATATTTTAGAAGGATTTTGCGGTGCTTTGGTATGATGTCTGGGCTGCAGATAAACTTCAGCAAATCATTCATGTACCTGGTTAATTGTGGTGGAGAGCAAATTGTAAGGTTGAAGCAAGCAATGGGGTGTGAAGTAGGCCAGATTCCATTCACATACTTAGGAGTATCCACTTGGAAACCAATGGTACAAAAGGTGAAGAAGAAGCTTAGCAAGTGGAAGTCCACACTGCTGTCCAAGGCAGGGAGACTGGTAATTTTAAAATCAGTTATTAAGCTTGCCTCTATCCTACCTAGGATTGTTCAAAATGCCTAAAGCAGTTGCAAAAAAGGTTATATCACTACAATTGAAGTTCTTGTGGGGTGCAAATAGAGATAGGACAGTTGTCCCAACGGTAAAATGGAGTATGATTCAGAAGCCAAAAGAACACGGAGAACTGGGAGTGGGGGACTTGCTGATCCAAAATGCAGGAATGCTATTCAAATGGTGGTGGAGGTATTCTGTGGAAAGTGAACCGCTTTGAAAAAAGGTGGTGAGCTCGTGCTATGATACTGACATAAAAACACCAGTGGGGGAGCAACAAGGTGACAAGTCATATGGATCGTGAAGAGAAATCATTAACTTACCGAAAGGTAACAACATGTTTAAGGAGATTTGTGAGAAAGGTTGGAGAAGATGTGTTGGCTGTGGCAATAGTACTAAGCTATGGCTTGATGTTTGGGTAGAGGACAGCACACTAAAAGCTAAATTCCCAAGGCTGTTCCGAATATCAAATAAACAAAGCTGCACTATTGGCGAATGTGGGCTATGAGTTGGTGCATCATGGGTTTGGCAACTCCGTTGGCGAAGAGAGTTCTTTGAGAGTGAGAGGGCACAAATAGGGGAGTTTGAATACATATTACATAACTATGTACTTTGTGCAGGATATGATGACAATTTAACATGGGCTTTTAGCCAAAACGAAGAATATAGTGTAAAAATCTTTTGTGCATGTTGCTTTTAGAGCCAAATTTGGAGTTGCGGAAATGAAGCATATATTTGATGACATTTGGAGGAGCATTGTACCTCCAAGAGTAGAGCTGCTGATATGGTTTGTACTAACGAAGGGCCTGAATACCAGAGACAAGCTGCTGCAAAGGGGAATTATCAATCATAACGAGTCAAAGTGCGTGATGTGCGAGGAAGAGACTGAGACGGTAAATCACTTGTTCCTAAACTGTTCTTATACCATGAAACTATGGTGGTTAAGACTTAATTGGGGTCAATGGTTTGGGTGGAAAGTAATGAGTTGAGAGAGTGGTTTGAGGCTTGGATGAATCAAGAAATAAAGAGTTTAAGTAGGAAAAAATGAAGGATGTTATTTTTTGTTGTAATATGGTTAGTGTGGTCTAGTAGGAACTTGAGAATTTTTTAACACAAAAAAATAGATGTATGCATAAATTGGTAACAAATTAAAGCAGTTATAAACCAGTGGATGGTGGTCAAAGATAAGGAGTTGGCAAAGAAGAAAATAAGGGTGCTAGTTAGAGTAAAGGATGAATGATGGTAGTGGATGTGTGTACTGTATTGTCCAGAAGTAAATATGTATGTTGTTGAGAGATATTTAGAAAACTCAAAAGGTGAAGTGAGATGTTTCATGGGCTATAGAATTAAGGAAAAGTCAAATGGGGTTGCCATAATAGGTAGCATTGAATTGGTACTGCAATTCATAGTGGAAATAGTTGAAATCAAGGGAAAAAATGTGGTATTTATAATTGATAATAAGAATATAGTTGAGCGGATGCATGGTAAACCAGGGACAGGCTGGGAACTGAGGGAGTTGAGGAACAAAACACATATAGTGAAGTAAGTTATATAAAACTGTGGGGTGAAGTTTATGCAAAGCGGTGATTTCAAGAGTAGAAAAAATGAAAAAGACTATCAGAGAACAAATCAAGGCAATGGACTCATTGGGGGTAATCAATTGAAAACGGCACAATGAAAGGGACGAGAAAGAGAGATAGCATGAGATTGAAGACCACTTACATAGAGATTTTGTGTATTGCATTATGAACTGTATGTGATTTGGATAGCTTTCAGATGTTGTATTGCTTTAACTTTTCGATTGTAACAGCACCCTACGCTCTTGATGGCAATGCCGAAGGGGCGTGCTTGGTGACTACTCTCCCCCTTAGGGTTGAGCTTGTATTGAATGATAAAAAAAAACTTTGAATCCTCTTTGGATCATTGAAGACAATGCAAAAGGGGTTCCTAATTGGGTCGAAGCTTTTGAACTATCACAAAAAGAAAAAATGATCAATACAATTGTTATTTTCAAAAGCGTAATATGTAATTATGCATACTTACCGCCATGGTGTTACTATTATTTTGATGAGGTTGATAAGAAAATCTATTTTATTGCTTAGACCTCGTCACATATTTTGCCAATTTACAAAAAGTGGGTGTCATATATTATGTTATCTAGTTTTTTCAAGAAAGCTTGTTTTATCTTTTACCCAAAATGAGAATAACTCTGAGTAAAGAAATTTAAATAGAAAATACAACATCTAAGAGACAATTATATGTAGCTAAATCTTGGCAATGCATTTTTATTGTGTTCCTAATCAGAGCCATCACCATATGAAGTTTCACATGTTGTTCACAAAATATAACATTACCATCAAAATCCATGATGCCCTTCCACTTCATTGCTAAGATCGTTATCAAAGCCGAGCGGTGAAATTCTTGCTCGAACTAACAATGTCTAACTTATTTAAGTGTGGAGATTCTGTTGCCAAAATTAATATGTGAGAGCTTATTAGCATTATTGCATTCATTATTGACAGCAAGCTCATCATGATAATGGTGCTAAAGGGAGAAGTCAAAGAAGAAGAAGAAGAGTGTGTTAGGGTAAAGTGTGGAATTATAGTGGTAAGAATAATAACAGTAATAAAATATATTCTTCCAAACATAATCTTGCTATGTGAATTATATTTCAAATTGTTGTCTTTGGGACTAGTTATGTGTATTTAATTGTTGCTCTAGTTGAATTAGGATGGTGAGGGGAATTATTGTCATTTTTTTGTTTTATCACGTCATATGAATGATTTCATTAGAGGAAACACTGACTGTTTCTGGCTATATATTGTTGTGCCCAGAAACATCAACCATGGAGTGACTCAAATGGGAAAAAGGGTTCTCATTTTTCGCGATGGGAACAATTATCATTTTTGATCTCGAGTGATGCTAATGGCACTTCAATCAAAGAATTAAAAGGGGTAATTTCTCATACAAGAAATCCTCAAGACCAACTCCGTAATCAACAATTCCAAGATTCGCCAACTAATTAAGTAGATCAGAGTTAGAACAACAGAATTTCCTCGCTTATAAGGCACTAAATACAATTTCAGATTCAACATGGTGAAGATCAACACTATACATTAAAGTCGAAACTTTCTGACGCTTATGTTTTCTGTATCCAATTGTGTACATCTTAATAAAAAATATAAAATACTTTTTCAGATTTATTTAAACATACCTAAAAATCACCATGTGTTATCATGCATGTCCAATTTTATTCTTAAATTATATTTTTAAATAACTTAAGAAGTAGTATATATTATTAATATTTATTATCACAAAAAATATATTATTATTTATTAAAATAAAAAATATTTTAAATACCGTGTATAATTAATAAAAATATTAATTTGTATTTTAATAGGAATAAAGTATCAATATATTATTATAAATTTTCTAACATATACTTTTTATTTTATATTATAAGGCCTATACTTATGTCTTACCAAAAAATAAAATGAGCATATTCACGCTCTTATGTCATATCTTTTTTCATATCCATATGCTTCATAGATAGAGAAAACCAGAGAACAAGGAAATTGGATATTGGTATTGGTAATTGAAATAAATGTAAGCCACAATAATTAGTCAAAAGTCTGTTAACTGCATGTATGTCAAATTGAATTTTGATAATTAACAAATTGTTTGGTGTCTTGATAATTAACAAATTTAAATATAATTTAATAATTTTATTAATTGTCGTCTAACATTTGTAATGTAGTGAGCAAAATTTTCCTTCAGCAATGTGTTGACTTAGGTTTTGGCTTAAGCAAGCTAACCTGTTTATTCAAATTCATTTTTACTATTATACCTTTTTAGTATATGAATATATTTTTGTTTTTCAATTATTGAAAATATCGTATGTAAAAAAAAAAAAACAATTGTACAAACAAATAGGTATAGCATTACCCATTCAAAGAAGCAATTTGTAACCTGCAAGTGCCAAATAACTCCGAAAGAGAAAAGATGACCAACAACACAATGCGTCCAACTTGATATGAAAAGAGGATTATAGTCCGATAACAAATTTTAAGGTGTCTTTTATTTTGATGTTAAATTTGTTGAAACTTATCTTTTAGAGAAAATATTAAATATTCAAAAATTAAACTAATTATCCAAATCCATCATGAAAATTTTGAAATCGAATATTTTAATTTCTTATGTTTTCGAAATACACAAAACAATTTCTATCATTTATTTATATTAGAAAATACGATATCTCTTATAATTTTTAATGGAGGAGGACAAAATAGTCCTCAAAAATTTAAATAATCTTAAAATAGTTCCTAAAAAAATAAAAATTTCAAAACAATAATTTAATTTTGTGTAGTTTCTAAAAATAGAAGGGTATTATTTAGCAAAAGTAAATATTAGAAATTGGTTTGAGTATTTTACAATTTAGGAAACTAATATTTCAGAGATCGATTTTGGTAATTATTCTAAAAGTTATTTGTTATTTATTTTTATTATTTTGTAAACTAAATATTAATTTTTAATTTTTTAAACAAATTATACACTGATCCATCCGCTATAATTCGATCATAATAAATTATTTCGTATAAACTAACTAAAATTTGATTTTAAGTAAGTTATTATAATAAATAGATCCAACAGGCCACACATAATTGAATCTCTAAAATCATGATGGGCACTCTAATTTTGATCATCTTCTATTTTAAGCATCAAAGTACATTTGCAGATATTTCTCCTGCCGTCCTCTCTTCATTCATGTAGAAGTAAAAAAAAAAAAAATTAAAATTGTCAACTTTACGTGCGCATAATGGGAGAAGTTGTGCTGCCCATGTTTGCGGCAATCCCCAATTCCCCATGGCTCACAATTCTGATGGGTATATTATGGTTACACCAAAGTTACAAAATTAATTAAGAAAAGTTGGTATCATAATCATATGTCATATGATAAAATCTAAGAATGACCATCTTTGGAGCTAAGTTTTTTGGAAGGTATGCCCAAAAGGACTAGTATGTAGCCAAGGCCTACGACTATATAACGTACCAAATCACATCGCACTTTCTTTTAAAGTTTACTCACTTGAAACTAGTTGAGAGAGAACCATTATTACATTGAGTTGTTATCTATTTTTAGATGAATCTAATTCTATTATAGTTTTTATTCTACAATATCTTTTATCATATATATTTTTCATAAAAATATTTTTTAGCTATTTCTAAAGCTTGAATCTAACACCTTTTAGGATATAAAAGATTTATATTTATCTCTTATTTGTTATTTCTTACATATTTAATAAATATAATATAAATTAACTATTTATATACCAGTGTTGAATAATTTATCAGCAACAAAAATATTAACATTTTAAAGTTATTCCATACAATCACTCATTTTGGTGAATTATATTGTTTTAAAATTATTCCAATTGTTATAGAACTGAAGCTATAATAACATTAAAGCTATAGAAGATATAATAATAGAAAAGGGAGAGAGAGAACTATAGAGAGAAAGAATATGAAATTCTTATTGATTTCTGGATATCAAAAATTTATGAAATCATAGCCCTATTTATAGTAAAAGATTTACTATTACATGAAAAGGAATGAACGGCTATGATTCATCTACTATGCAACATAGTAACTTGATTAGGAATG
>JASCZI010272133.1:0-19378 GCA_036250425.1 Stylosanthes scabra
ACATTTATAACATATATTTGGCTGCTTTAGTGAATTATTGTATTAATATTGCAAAGAATTGAGTATGATTTATCTTAGAAAACCTCTAAAGATGCTCACGCATCAGAGGTCTCCATATTCTCCGTAATCATCCTTTTCAGAACAGGGTAGGTTTTAGAAATGTTCAAGGAAGGACTGACATTGTCTTCCTGGTATAAATTTTTGAAGAAATCAACAGCAAGTCTGATTAGATCTTCTTGATTCTCCAGCCAATGCCCATCTGAATTCCGCAACTTCAAGATCTTGTTCTTCCTTCTTCTGACTATAGTCTTGGTGTGGAAATATCGGGTGTTACGATCCCCCTCAATTATCCATCTCTCCCTGGATTTCTGGAGCTAGAGAATTTGTTCTCTTTCGAGGATATCAACTAACTCAGAATGGAGCTCAGCCTCTAGCTTCTCAAGGAAAGGATTATTACCATTATCTTGGGCTTTTTGGATGCCTCCTATTCTATTCATTAAGGTTCTCTTCTGTTTACCCACATGGCCGAATATATCTCTGTTCCAGGTAAGCAAGTTATTAGCAAGGTGGTTAAGGGAGTTGTTTATGGATCCCTGAACTTGCCAATTCTCCTTCACTGTCTGCTTGTAGTTGGGGTGAGTGGTCCACATAGCTTCATATCTAAAGGGCCTTTCCAAATTATCATGGTTGGGAGGTTCCATGGAGATTAAGAGAGGGTGATGATCTGATCTGATACGAGTTAAAACCTCAACTTTTGCTTCATCAAACCTGGTTCTCCATTGAGCATTACAGAGAGCTCTATCAAGTCTCTTGTAAACTCTATCCCGATTTTCCCACATAGGCCCACGGCAAGTAAATTTCGAACTTGTAAACCCCATATCCATCAGGCAGCAATTTTCAATCCAATCCTTGAACTTTAAGCAGGCATTATTATCAAGTCTTCCCCCTCCCTTCTTTTCAGTTGCGCTAGTTATCTCATTAAAGTCCCCAATAAGCATCCAAGCACCATTCATTCTATCCGCAATGGAGCTAATTTCAGGCAAGAGCTCGTTACGAGTTCTTTCCTGAGGGCTAGCGTAAATCGCGGTCATGAACCAAGGTCTATCATTGTTCATGGTGACTTCAAGGTGGACATATTGCTTCTTAGAAAAAATGACCCTAATATGAAAAGGAAGGTCCTTCCACAGGATCCAAATTCCACCACTAAAACCACTAGCCTCTTCTATATGGCTAAAACTAAAACCACTTCTATTTATGGAATTTCTAGCCTAATCACCACTACATCTTGTCTCATAGAGAAGAACCAAGTTAGGTCTATACCGCATACAGTATTCATTGAAGGTGCGAGTAAAAGCTTGACTCGCAGCCCCCCTACAATTCCAATACATGGCTATCATTGGAAATGAAAAACAGAGAGGGAAGAAGCTTACTGCTCAATTGGTGCAGAATCGCCAGCTAAGGAGGTGCCCTCCTCTTCATCATCTTCTGAGACCTCATCATTTTCTTCATCACTATCTGATTCACCATCTTCATAGATCATGTCACCAGCATTTTGATGAGGATCAGTTATTCAAGCTTCATATTGGCAAACGACTTCTAGCATGATATTTGTATCAATCGAGTGAAGATCATCTGGGGGTTTGGGATCAGGGCCACTGATTACATCTTCATCCATTTGCGTTGTTTCCGGAACCACTATGAGATCCATCGGAGAGATCGGTGGTTCCAAATGAGGGTGGAGGTTGTGGTTTTGGTTCTGTGTCAGGTTGGTGGTGGTGGAGGTCGTTGGGGGCGGGGGTGGGATGTGGTTGTGGTTTGGTTGTGCAGAAGGGTTCTGGTTGGTGATGGGGTTAGTTGGATGGTTCGGGTTAGGAGGCTGGTTGGTTTCAATGTGTGGGTCAGAAGTTGGGCCAGGTGTTGTGGTGGGCTGGGTTTCAGGAGTTGTGGGTTGGCAAGTGCGTTCAAGGTGGGTATCTTTTTGGTGTGTTTTCAGGTTGCTGGGCTTTTTGGTAGAATTGTTATTTCTTCTATGTGTTTCCTTTGTGGCATCAGGATTGGCACCCTGTTTTGTCGTCTTGGGAGAAACATTCTCTGCGCCTTGCTGTTGTACGACAATGACGTTGGGATCCTCTGAATTCAAGACTGCGAACCTCGTACCAGTAGTGGGTATCTTTTCTTTCATTCCCTCACTCCCATGTGATCCACTACTCGTACCTTCCCCCGCTTTCTTCATCTGCCTTCCACGCGTCCCTCTCTGCACAACCATCCAAGGGCCATAAGGGTCTCCTGGTTCCTCAATTACCCTTTTAGGTCATCTCTGGTCCTGGTCTCATCAGCTTCCTTGCTTCCTTCACCGTCGTTCCCATTGGTGGTTCCGGCCATTCCCTTGGTATTGTCATCGGTGCTTTTGTTCTGTGGACAGTTTGCCTTCTCATGGCCTACCAGACCACATCCAAAACATATGCTATGTATCCCTTCATACTCCACCCTATAGCATATATCATCTATGGCATATTGAGAAACAAGAGGCTCGTTCAGATCAAGTTCAACACATAGGCGGGCAAATCTTCCACGACACTTATCCTCTGTGTTAGTATCCACCCTCATGGTTCTTCCCAGCGCATTACCTATCCTCTCAAGCATCTCTTTTTCAAATATTCAATGAATAGGCCTGGAAGCCTAACCCAAGCAGCCACTGTCTCAATCTTAGCTTCATATGGGTTGAAATCTGGTTTCCACCATCTTATCGTCAAGTAATGATCAAAGATCCTCCAAGGACCTCCAGCAAGAGCAAAGTCGAGATCTTCTTGAGAGAAGAACTTCACTATAAAAAACTTGTTTCCAAGGTCTATAACCTCTATACTGCCTTTCTTCCCCCACATGGTTTCAAGTCTCCTAGTGAGTACTGGTAATGAAATTCGTCTTCCCATGAGCTTCACTATCAAGGTATCCCACCATGGATACCTCAGACTCTTCTTCTTGGCATCATTCAAAATGAAGTTGATAATGTCGTTCCTTATTTCCACCCTTATCTCTGGTTCCTCCCTCGGAGGCTCGGTCTTCTGAACCCTTCGTTTTCTGCGTTGTTTGACTTCCCTGAGCCATTGTTCTCGTTGGAGTGAGAGCTGTCGTTTATCTCAACTATCACAGGGTTTACCCCTCCTCTAACCATCTCACTGAACGTTCTAGTTGTTCCTTCAGGGATGTTCAGTTGCTCCTCCTCTGTATGCATATCAGCATTGTCTCATACCATCCATTCTTCCTCCCTAGGGAGCAAGGACGAGTCTCCAGAAAAGCCTTTTCCTTCCCCTCTTTTCCTTACCCTTCTAACCAAGTTAGACTCATCCGGGGGCTGGGTGGGTTCATGTGGACGAGAATATCCTCCTCGGACATAGCCACCTCTCATGGTGGAGCTTAGGGTTACGGTGTTTGAGCGAAAAGGAACGAGATTGTACGGAGAGAAAAAGACGTAAGTTGTTGCTTGGAATGGCTGTTCTTCTTTATCTTGGTGCCACCTCGTTATTGTTTTATAATTTCTACAATTTAGCATCATCATAATTTTTTTTCCTAAATGAATTGAACAATCTCTAATATTAGATATCACGATATATGTACATTACACACTCACCTATATATATTACTATCCTCACTGAAAATTAAAATCCAGATATGCAACTCCCTCTGTGAGATAAATAATATTGCCAATTGATCCAAGTTTCCACTGCGCATAATCATCAAACTTAAACATTTTATAGATTTTTATCTTAATTTATATTTGGACCATTAACTTAACATTAATCTAATTCCACAAAAATACTACAAATTTTGGAGCATTCATCTTTAACAAGTGGAGGATCCAAAAATATTTACTAGGGACAAAAATATAGATGATATAAAGTAAAGTCTAAACTAATAACTTATATAATTTAAAATAAGAAAAATTATTGTAAAGAACCATTAATAATATTTAATTATTAAAAATGACATTTTATGCTAAAATTATTAGGAAAAATTAATTTATACGGTATTTAAAAAAAACAAAAAAAAATAAAAGAACAAAATTTATCCTTTTAATTTTTCTTCTCCTCGCACCCTCTTTTTCTATGAACCCTCTTCAATGCAGCTAGCGCTTTTTCTTCCTCTTTGCTAGCATCATCTTCTTCTTCATCTTGTTGGTGGCAAAAATGTATAATCTTTGTAGCAATAGATACCAATGACTTCCTTCACTTCGTTCTATCTCTTCATCATCATTTTTCATGTTTTTCTTGTTGCAACACTCATATTCTTGTTTTCCTCGGGACAGGTATCCAAATTCAAATTTATGGATATCTATTTTTTAACTCAATATCCAAACCCACGGGTATATACGATTCCATATCCAAATCTACGAGTATTTATAATATAAGTAAATTAAATTAAATTACTCAATAAGATTATTCATTATGTAATAAAATACTTCAGAAATATAATTATTAACAACATGACAACAATACAATAGTTTTAAACCAAAATAAAATTAGATTTAGAATTTTTATAAATTAAAATTATTAAAATAACAATCTAAATGTTATTAAATATATAAAAAAAATCAAACATACATATATACATATAGGACGGGGCGGAGCAAGTAATGTGGCGGGGCAATCAGTATCCATATCCACACAACCACCCCAAAAAACACCCCATTCGAGACGAAGCAGGTCGAAACGGAGCGGGTCAGACCACATTGTCATCTCTATGCTTTCAATGACAACTCTTATCATCATCATCAATTTTGCCAACATAATAATAATTTTTTTTGACATCATAATAATAAGGTGCTATCTGTTGTGCCTACCAATTTTCCATGGCTACAATGACTATACTCTTGCATTCAATACAGTGTTTACATATGGAATGATTAACACTCAGTTGATTATTGGTAATGTTTTTCTAATGTCGGTAAATAAGAAATTGGGGATAAACAAACTCAGTGAATATTGATTGATAGGATTATTATGCTAGTTACCAAAATTAATTGCCAGAAAATAAAAAAAATGGAAAAATAAATTTGATTCAAGACTTGAATTGGGAATATGGAAAGAAAGGAAAATGAGTTAGGGTTCACGGTTAGTCTTCAATAATTTATCTTCGTAGGGCGGTAAACTTGGAGTAGCAGTTTGGTGGTGGAGTTGAGAAGGGAGCTAGCCGTGGTTACACTCGTAGTAGTCGACGACAGCGATGACAACGACCAGGGTGGTAGGAATATCTTGTGGTATTGTTTGTATCGTTGTGTGAATTGACCTCTCACTGCCACAACGTGGTTCCTCCATCCATGACTTTTGATCAAATTTGTCGTTCAAACCGCAATTTGTGGCCGCCATAGTTGGGTTCGAACCACCCTCCACCCAAACCAAGTGCACTTTATCTCCTAAATACCTCCTCTTAGAATTTCTAGTCCCAAACTTATCTCTATGGTAAATTCACAAACTTTAAACTTGCTTAATCTTAAAATACGGGAATATCACTCATAAAACTCATTACACTTGTCGTTTTCCCATTAATCAGTACAGATATATACATTAGTGGACATAAAAAATTAGGCAAGTAATAAATTGCAATCATAGAAGGGGAAGTTACACACAAGAAGGAAATTGTAATTCTTTGATGCGGAACTACAATGTTAAGTTAAAAAATTCTCTTGATTTGTGTATTCTTTTCTCTAATCTATGATTGGATAATTCTCATGCAAGTATAAAGTCAATGCAAAGAATAATTTTCAAAATAAAAATTTTAATTGGGGTCCCCCAAGAAGAGGCAACAGTTTTGAAATCCTAATGTTAAGACACACAGACCAATCAATCGTATCGGAATTTGGAATGAAAATAGGAATAATGCTTCCTAGCACGGGACACAGAATAGGACCACTTAGATCAGAATAGCATTCACAGAAATGTTCTAACATAGAGTAGAATCGAACATTGAAGAGATTAGTTAACAACGCCATCGATAGTCACCGCAGGCGTAGCCACCAATAATAATAATAATAATAATAATAATAATAATAATAATAATAAACTGAAACTTTCAATTGCATATAAAATAAGTGAAAAATGGAGAATTGCTATTGACAACAATTTTATATAACAACCTTATCTTTCTAGTAAATTATTGCTATTAACAATGAATCATCACTACTAAATTCTCTTTCTATTGGTTGTCTGGTTCAATATAGAGGGATATAAACTCTATTAAGCAAAATACTTCCAGCATAACACTGACTACTTGGTAAGGGTGTTCATTGGTCATAGAGTATTTGATTATCTGTCCAGACCCGATTCAAACCAATTATATTGATTCAGTATCCGACAACTAATTGGATATAATCAAATCTAACATTATTAGGTTATTTGAGTACTACTCAATGATAAATCCTCTTTCAGATGGTGGTTCTTCTGGTAGCTTCAATCCAAGCATTCCATTTCATTCTCAAGCCAATCTTAATGTTGAAAATGCAAATGAGGAAGAAGATGGATTTGAAGATGAATTTAGATTGAAGGTGAAGGAAGAAAAAAAAGAAAAACAAGGTGATGTTAAAAGGAATAAATTAAAAAGATACATAGAAGATGACTTTGAGAAAAACATCCCTAATTTTGATATTTTTTAATGGCTAGGGAAATTTTGGTCGTCCATGTATCAACTGTTTCGTCTGAGTCGGCATTTAGTACTAGTGGTCGGGTGCTTGACCACTTTAAAAGCTCGTTACATTCTTCTACAGCTGAGTATTTTATTTGCACTAAGAATTGATTAAGGACTCAACCAAAAATCCCTGATCTAAAACAAGAACTTAATGGCCAAGAAAATTGGTTTTTTTTTGTAGTTATTACTAATACACTTCTTGTTAATGTCATGATTAGGGCAAGTTACTATTTTAAACCAAACAAGACTCAAAATTACCACATTACACCAAAACAGAAAAAATGATCAAATTGCTCTGTTTCATTAAATCTATAGAATCCGTGGCACCCTGTTATGTTTTCATGGATCCATGGCAAGGTGCCACGGATTCTGTGTTGGTTGCTCTCAATTACTCTGAATCTGTGGCACCCTACCATGGATTCAAGCTTGTGTTTGCAAAATCACCAGAATCCGTGGCAAGGTACCACAGATTCAACTTGGCGGATCAACTACTATAAATAGCAAGTAGTGGTCCATTGTTAGCATGATGGGAGATGGGTGAGGATGAGGTGGCATAGATATGATGGGAGATGGGTGAGGATGAGGTGGCATAGATAGGATTGCGGCACGTGATGCGAGCCAACAAGACGAGCTGGTTGGGGGTGATCCTGCTTGCGTGCACAGGTTGATCCGGTTGGGAATGGGTGGATTAGGCAATTAATAAAGGAGAGTGGCCGACGATACTTTTAACGGTGATAGTCCTCCTGCACATCCGCCGATTAAAAGTACGTCATGGCATTCTATGTGAAAAGGACACGGCTAAGATATGACCTCCTCAGTCCATCGGTCCATTACAAGCTCGGTACAAGGCATCAGAGAAATGGTCTCCAAAGTATTTTAAAAAGTTGATGCATGTACTAGGTCAATATTTACACTTTAGAGTATATTTAACGTCAAAGTGTAACTTAGGAAGTCCTTTTACAATGTACGATGGTAAATTATGCTTTTGTTAGATTCCGATAATTTAAATTTGTTGTTTGTAAATAAAAAAGATAGCGACATAAATGTTCATTTAAAATGTGATTCTGATTGGTATCAAACTATTGTTCTGGTTGTTGTCTTCGACATGAATTTGTTTTAAGGAGATGATAGGATAGAAATAATAGCGACATAAATGGCAACATATCAGAATTGAAATGATTTCATACATAATCCATTTCATGAACTACACAAACAGAAACGCACCCTAATTCTACGCAACATGAAAGGAAAAAGTATAAAAACAGACACCTAACTAACCCTAAACCTAAACACCATCACCGACAGTGGAACCTCTCTGATCACAAGTCTTCCGGGTGTGGCCGACCTGCCTACACAGCCCGCAACACCGAGGTCGGTTAGGGTCGACGGCATCCATGTTTGTCCTAATCCGAGTCGTCCGTGGCCGACCCGCCCTTGCTCTCCTCATGTTTGGATCTGGAATGACGGTGAGGCCGCCATAGGGAGGTCAGTATCCCTCCAGTATGGGTGGTGCAAAGTGTAGTCGGTACACGTTGAAGACCTCTGACATGCGATACACATCATGTACGTATGAGCCCCAATCCAATCGAGCGTGGGCACAACAAGCAGCAGCATGCATGCATGGATAATGTAGCGCCTGAAAATGTCCACAGTCACATGTCGAGTTGCTGAGTGAGACACGATAGTTGCCGAGTGAAAAGCCTCCTGTAGGGCTGATCTGTGTGACCTCAAACTCAGAGCTGTGACGATCAAACTAAGTCACGACAAAGCTCCTAGAATCCCTGATGTTCTTCTCCATGGCACCTAGTAGCGTCTGACTGAATTGGTGCCCCGCACCAAGCTGTGCCTCTGCATCATGTCCTCTCCTAACTTAAAGCTTAGCAAGCCGGAGGTAGGTGTACTTCACCAATGCCGTCACGGGGAGGTTCCGAGTACCCTTCAAAACAGAGTTAATGCACTTAGAAATGTTGGTCGTCATGTGACCAAACCTCCGACCACTATCCATGTACTGAGTCCAGAGCTTCTTCTCCATCTTACTGGTCCACACACCCATCCTCCTATCCTCAGCTTCCAACAAACCATGCCAGTAATCAAAATCAAGTTCGTTCTTCGCATAAGCGGCATTCATAAGGAGCTTCTTGGCCGCAACAGACTTAAACTTCAGAGCAAAGTTCGCAGCTACATGCCTTGCACAGAAAGCACGGTAGGCGGAAGGGGGGAGCCACCCACAAGCAGGATCTTCCAAAGTCGCCTTAATCCCGTTGTGCATGTCGCTCAAAATAAGTATCCCCGGCTGCGGTGGCACATGCACCCTCAGATGAGTCAGAAAAAAACTTCCATGACTCTGTTTTCTCCCTCTACTAGAGCAAACATGACTGAGAGTATGTTAGAGTTCCCGTCCTGAGCAATTGCCAATAAGAGATGGCCCCGGTACTTCCCATACAGATGGGTGCCGTCAATGTTGATCAGAGGCTTGCAATGCTTGAACGCTTCCACACACGGAGGGAATGTTCAAAAAAGTCGGTGAAAATACTCCTCGGAGTCGTCCCCCTCCCTTACAAGACAAGTCTTCAAAATCATCACACTGCCCGGCATGGTGAGCTGAACCCCCAGAATCCACCGAGGTATCTCTCCATATGACTCCTCCCAATCCACATATATGAGTGCAATGGCTTTCTGTTTTGCCTTCCATGTCTTCCTGTAACTAGGAAGAAAGCCGTAACTAGACTTGGCGGAGGTTCGGAGCACCTTGAGGAGTAACAGCTGATCGGGCTCTAAGTGCTGCTAGCCTGGGTGAGGCACGGGTCGGAAGTTCATAAGCCTTGGCCTTTCCCTTGGCCGAGGGAGAGGGTTTGTCGCCAGCCATCTAGAAACACAAAAAGTCACCAGATACTAGAGTAAATGAGATTTATGGGTTTTCAACAATCATACAATGATATTACAATTAACAAGGTAGCAATCAGCGCAATGAGGGAAGTAACCAAGTCAAATTATATATAAGCAGCATGTTCATTTAGCACAAAAGTAAAAACCCATTGAAGCACATAATGATGTATGAGGATATATAATTTTGTATATGACATGTTGATCAAGCATGCAACATACAAATTTTTTAGGAGGAAAGTACGGCATCATTTTAAATGTTCTCGAAGCGCCAGTTACTCCTGCAGTTCGTGCACCAGATACAATAAGAAAAACTGCACGGATGTCTGTGAAAAATTACTCAATGAGGCTCGCTAATAGGGGTGGCCCCTCCATAGTTTCACCAATAACTCACACCCCCATTAAAATCAGCAGTGATTCCGAGATAGGGTCTAAACCAGAAGATACCGTCTAGGAGATGGTTGCAATGGACGGAGAACATGAAGAAGATCCCGAAGAGGATTCCGAGGAGGATTCTGAAGAAGAAGCTGAAGAGGAAGCTTTAGAGGAAGACCAAGAAGAAGAAGGAAATGATAAGATCTATTTTGAAGACTACTTCGAGCTCGCTCCATCCGACAGCTCCGATGAAAGCCTCACCGGACCTCCTCCAGCAAACATCTAGGCATATGACCACTCCCCAGTAGCACAGAGGATCGTGCAATTTTCAAGTGTGGGGAGGGCATCGTGAAGCATTTGCACGAAAATAAAAAGGGTCCAATTTTTAATCCTTAACCAATACTCTTTATCTACTTTACTATGTTCATATCTAGGATGGTTTGTAGATATTTTCTTTGCTCTTATATGTGAACTTGTCTAACTCTGCTGTGAGTTTAACTCTGCCCAAATCAACGGCAATATGAAATCGCATATGACATGGTAATCCAGCTACCTGTGATCACTAGAAATATGTATCGCCAAACAAGTGTACGGTCCATTGTACATCCGCACTTCCCACACACCCTTTATACCTCCGGAATGTCAACCGAATGAGCCAATTACACCCCTGCCCGAATTGCTTACATCGTCCGAGGTACTTAGCATGATCTGACTCCATCACCCTGTACTCCACCCCACGACGGATGCTGTAGTTCTTCACAGCAAGGACAGCAACCTCCTTGTCCACGAACGTCTATCCAATCTCAAATTCAGCTTGGTTATTTGACCCTTGAGAGCCCTGCGTGCCACTGCTTGGTTCGCCCTGTGCCCGCCTAGGACCAGATAGTGCATCCAAGTTCAGGTTCGACAAGTGAGGAGAGTATTGTTGCGTCCCTGAACTAGATGCACCTCCCTGCTGATTCGGAACCGGGCCACTCATCGTCACTATCACCATCGATGAATGGTGGTTCATCATCGGAGTCATCCGGTCGTAATGCCTCATCCACAAGAGGATTTGCCTCTCTCTGAACAGCCGGAATGGTCAATGCATGCGGAGCTGCTGTAACGATATCCCCTAACTCACCCACATAGTCACCTGCTTCTGGCTCGTTATATATATCGAACGTCGGGGACACAACCTGCTGCGCCTCTGAATCGTGCTGGATCACACGGTGAGATGGCCCAGCAATATTGGCATAATGTGGATTCAGAACTGAACCACCAGAACTCGCAAGTGGAGCAAGCATCTCTACAAAAAGCTCGGTGGTCCGCACCTTTGGGAATTACCTTCTACAGTGAAACATAACCTGCAGATCCTCATCAGCTTCTATGGCAAAACAGCCATACTTGACCCCCTGAGCCACAACAGAAATCGGAATGCGATAGTATATCATTCCCAAACGCTGCCTTCCATCCCGCAGATCTTACGTTGGAGCTACGCTGAAGATCCGCCAAATGAGTTCTCGTCGTGATGAACACATTGGTTGGATTTTTACCCGTGAACTTCACTCCCTCTCGTGAACTGTGTTTAATCTCCCCATCACGGTGAACCAGAGCAAAGAAACTATCCTTCTCAGCCATCTCTCAAACCCCTACACAAAATGGCTTGTGTTCTCCCCATAATCATATTTATAGTGGTGGTTCTGCGAATAGGTAAAAGTGTGAATCCGTGGCAGGGCGCCACGGATTCAAGGTAAAAGTGACAAAAAAAAAAAAAAAAAATCCGTGGCTCCATGAAAACATGCTAAGGTGCCACGGATTCTATAGAATTACATAAATGAAGCAATTTGATAATTTTCTCTGATTTGGTGTAATTTGATAATTTTGGTTTCATGTTAGTATAAATTAGTAACTTGCCCTCATGATTATTTGGAATTGAAATTCCAGAACTTGCTAAGTTAATTATTTTCGGTAAATCTTATGGAGTTGCTAGTGTTTACAACGCTTTGAAATAAACACTTTGTTAGTTAATGATTAACTTACTTTTAAAATTGTTCTCCTTTAATTAACTTTCTTATCTTTTATTCTATTTTTTGAAGAAATCAACTTGCTTACTTGATATAAATGAAGACTATGGAAAAGTTTGAAAATCATGACTTGTGAACTTAATCTGAAACATTTTTTCTTAGTTTGGAATGACTTGAAACATGCTATCAGTGTTTTGTTTAGGGTGTTTACTCTTTAGTTTCTGTTTTTTATTATTTGTTGTGGTTACGGACTTACGTCTTATAATTTGTTTTGAATTGTTGTATTGTTTGTTATGAGTGATGTAATTTAACTTGTGGAAGACTTGAAGTTTTATGTTACTACCACTATATTTTAGTTCAGAAGGTTTTTTTAATTTTTTTTCTAAATTTTATTGTTTTATTGGTTATTCCATTATTCAAATTGAAACAATCCAACCCATTAATCGAGATGGATGGGTTTAGGTATAACAAAAAACGTAAAATCAAACCAAATCGATTTAATTAGTTCGGTTCTATTTTTACATTAAATTCGGATAAATTCGAGACGAGTATTATCTAATATTATAATTAATTAATGATTAATTATTAATAAACATTTATTACAAATTATTTTAGAGTATGATATAAATTGATTGAAGAAAGTAAATTATTTTTATTTACTCTAAATACGCCTATTGATAACGAGAAATACTTGGTAAACAATAGCACATGAAACACAATTACCAACACTCCAAGTTCTCTTTCCTCTTTCTTCCTCTTTCTCTGGCTATTAGAGATCCACTACCACCATCGCTATTATACAACCTCCACCACAGATCTACCACTACCACCACGTGTAACTCATATGTGTTATCACTGTCCAGCACCGCCCTTTTTTGACGGCTCACCGCAACAGCTGCATTCTTTATCCTATAATTCCAGTGTCGTTATGCTTCTTCTCAACCTCTGCCACCGCAGCACAACGCCATAGCGCCTCCTCCTTCCAATGTCGCGTTCTTTTTCCATCGTCCTCCTTGTGTTAACTCACTTCTCTCTTAGCACCTGCTGCTGCCTTTGTTCAATGTCGTTTCTCCATTTGCGCTTCAACCACCGTGATGCCATTATACCCATCACGCCGGTGTCAACAACAGGCTTCCTCTCTCCTTTTGAGTCTCTTTCCGGTCTCTTCTTCATGATAACTAAAGAATAAGTTTGAAATATGGGATTTTAGTTAGATGATTAATTTTATTTTTTCTGCATGATCTTTTTATTTGTTTTAAATGTTCTGTTTTATTTATATGGATAATCTATTCTTAAATTTTGAATGGTCAGATTTATTTTGCTAAATGATTAGTTTTTGTTGGTCATTGTTGATTACCAATTAGTTGGCTACCTAGCACTATTGATCTTTTTAAAGACAATCTAATCGATCTTTATTAGAATATAAAAAAATCCGCTCTTAAATTAATTACCTTGTATTTATATATATTTATTCATATTATTTGCACATTTTTTAATGAAATAATTAACAATTAGAAAAATTAATTTTTTCCTAAGAGAATAATGAAGCTTCCTTATTATAGCAATATAAAAAAAAAAAATTGTGAGGACCAAGGCTAGTTTTACACTAATGTAAATGTAAGTATTTTTTTACTTACATCAATTAATAGTCATTAGATGTACATTAATTTTTATATTAAATTAAAAATAAAGATTTTATTTTTCAAGAAGATATTTAAAAAAAAAAACACTTATATTAATGTAAAATTAGTCCTCCTCATATGTACAAGATATGTATTTTGATATGGTGGCCAGTTCTTTTTTTCCATACTTATAGTACAACCAGACACGGACCCAAGTGTATGAGCCCCACTCAAATTTAAAAAAAGCTTTAGAAAAATTATAATTATATAAATATTTGACCCATTAAAAAATTAATGTGTCCCCACAAAACTATTTTAGTAACAAATTATTTTTAATAAATATTTTATTCATTATAATTTAAACTTAATAATAAATAAAATAAAACTTTACTATTTTATTCTATTAAAAAACCTTAAATTCATCATTATTATATATTTATTTTCTTTCTCTTTTTTTTAAACCTTAATTGGATCTAATTTCCACCTATCTCTCCAATATTTCATCTTTGGATATTTGGGGTTTTACTTTCTCACACCATAATCTTATATTTTTTTTATGTCAATAATCCTGAATGGCTAAATCTTTTTATTTTTTTAATTCCAAAATTCAATTAACTATATTATCAAAGATTCAAATATTCTATTATTTTAGGTATTTAAATTAATTTGTTTTCAATTTTCATGGTTTATTTAATTTTTTCTCATATTATGAACTTTCAATAATATAAATTTATACTTTTATATATGTTCTTTTTACTAGATTGATATAATATGTTGTTAGAAGTAGTGATAGGGACTCCTAATTTATAATTTTAATTATCTTCTAGTAGTTAAAAGAGTAAAGAATTTAAATATAAATATTATTTTTTAAAAATATTAAAAATATAAAAGATGTAAAATATCATTTATTTAGAAATTAGAAGAATAATTAAATTTATGAATTAGGACTTCAAATCATTTCCATGTTGTTAGTAGTATACATACTTAATTAGTTATAATATCATGTTTTATAATATTATGTTGGTATATGAACTTTAAAAGTAATTTGATCAATATATTAATTTAGAACTTTTATTTATATATATATATATATATATATATATATATATATATATATTTAAAAGAATTTATATTAGAATCATAGGTCACTCCATTTAATCATGTTAATGTAAAAATAAGAAGAGAAGCACATTTAAAATTTGATTTAAGAGAAGAAAATTTAAAATTAAAGTAATTTTTTTAGTCTTCTAATAAATAATTTATTTATATTTTATAATTTAAAATTAATATACTTTTAATAGTGATGTATATTATTTTTGCCCCACCACACAAAATTTCTGGTCCATTGCTGACCACAGTTGAATTAAGATTTCTATTTTTTAAAAAAAAAAAAAAACTCTATGTTTTAGGCCTAATTTTTTAACCACAGTGATGTAATTTCATGCTCCTAATTTAGTATAATAATAATAATAATAATGCAAAGAATAATCACTCAAAACAAGTTTTCTGATTATTCAAAGGGGTCAACACGGTCGTATTCGTGACACATTAAATTCTTTTTTTACTTTCTTAATGAACGTGATGGAATGCTTGAAAATTTCCCTCATAATAAAAAAAATTGCTGATACACTACAAAGGAATGAAAGAAGTCTTTGTCACTCCCCCTTGCTGTATATAAAATCCTCCCTTTAGTTTTCACAGAGAGATCAACTATGTTATCAACTCTTTGATTAATCGAACTCTAATTTGAAAAAAACTTTCTACACGTTTGATTGATTATTAGACTTTGAATAATATTTCAATTTGTTCTTGCATAAAGACAAAGGCCCCGTCAAGATATATTGATATAGCATTATTGGTTTTGAGAGAAACCAAAAGGATGATAGTAATAACAACAAACTTAAATTAGTGACGGATTGCGATACTTCTATTGGGGTGTGTTTTGAAATTTATTATATTTGTTTCGCAACTTGTTTTACCGATTTTTTTTCAATTCGCCGTAGATAATCGATTATCAATTTTGACATATTTGTTTAATTTGTATTTTAGAATTATTTACAATCAGTTTTCTTGCTTTTTAGTTTATATAAGCTGTTATATATGCATGATTTTGGAATATAATCATAGTCTTACATTACATATAGTTGATTTAACACCACTCCTTATTTGAATACAAATACATTGGATCCCGTTATTACCGTTATTTTCGTTCATAACAAAGTTTTAGTCGACCCGATAAATATATTTATAATTTTATATATTAAAAATTTATAAAAGTGGTATTCAACAATTAATAAATTTTATATTACTCCCAACAATATTTTGATTTTTGAGATGCTAGTCTCTTTCAGTCGCATTCTTTTGAGAAAATTTTCAATTTTTGTGCTACCTATTTTCAAAAGATGCCCTGAAAATGTTTATTTAATCATACTTTTGCATCAATACATAATTAATAGCATATGCTGAGTCGTGCCATAGTTTCTTACCACAAACTAAACCTAATTTTAACATGAAAAATTTATTATACTCTTTCAGATGTGTTTATTTATAATTGGCTCGCTCATAATTAAAGAAAGAATTAGCATTCAGCAAATCTTGACTGATATTGAAACAAGAGAGCATTGAAAAATTGGCATTCCCTATCAATTAATTAGAATAAAAAAATTAAAGACTCAATACAGTATATATTATGATCAGAAAATTTACACATAATTATAAATGATAACACATATAAATTTTGAATGATAATTTAATCTTGGATATATAAGTTATAAATGATAACATATATAAATTTTGAATGATAATTTAATTATTAACTTTCTAATAGTTTTCTACCATTCATTCCATAAGGGTATTCCTTAGAATATTAGATATTAGATGGCATTCTTTGACTTACAAATCCCCATGTTTGATTGGGTACTTACCTACTCCCACATTCTTTCATAAAAATACTAGATAGTAACAATGAAACTTCACAACATTCTTGTTCTTTTCTATAAGCCTAGTGGAACCCACTTCTCAAATATAACCCATTTTTTTTTTTAGCTTAATAAAACCATCCTTTAATTACGGCCTTTAGTGGGAAACATTTCAAAGAATTCACTTTTAAGTTTTACCATTGAAAAATTATATTTTTTTAATTTATTTTATTTCTTACGATATTCCTAATTCAATAAATTAATAACTAATAATTTATCATATATTATTTTTATTTAAAAGTTTATTGCTAGTCAATAACTTTAAATAATTGTTTAATCGAATAACAGAGCTAATTATTAAATATTTCCTAACAATTGCAGGTTTTTTTTTTGTTATTTCTTCTAATAATTAAGGCTGTCAAATGAGCAGGTTTTACTCATTTAAGCCCTGTACGTTTAGCCCGACCCATTTATGGTTAGTCCGACGGATAAATGGACTAGTCCGTTTAATTAATTAATTTTTTAAAAATAAACAAAAAAATGAATTTTTAATTTTAAAAAAATATTTTTGACAAAAAATACTTTTTTTTTTTCCAAAAACATTAGAAAAATAAGGTTTTTTAGTTGATAAATCTGACTTTCAGATCAAATAAGAGAGAATATGAGCAAAAATTGCTATTTTAAAAAAACTCAAAAAAAATAAATAAATGGACCAACTCGTTTAGTCCGCAAACTAGTCCATTTAAATGGATAAATAGACTTACCCGACAGGTTTGGGCCTAATATTAACAATTGCTTAAACTCCCAATGCTTAAGTTTTTCTATTATTATTATCTTAAGAAGTCAAAAACTGAAAAATTTGTGCTCGATGGACATGTTATTTGTCAGAATCACATTCGAATGGGCTAACCATAACAAACAAGGAATGGCCCAATTGATGTTAGACTTTTGTTTATTTATGACGGGTCCTTTAAATGTTTTTGTTTGCTGTCCAAACAAAATATGTTTTGTTTTATTCCTGGGCTGGTTGAAAAATATGTTTCCTGATCTATTATTAATTTTTAATCTTATTTAAAGACTTTAGTGTTTCCTTACCAAAAACAAAAGACACTTTAATGTTTTGTTTTACTCTGTTCTTGTATCTCTATGGTGATTGGTGAGTGAGTTTGAACTATTGTTCTTCAGATAGGGGTGGATCTAGAAATTCAAGGAATGAGGGTCGAAAATTAAAATTAGTATTATAAAAATTAAGTATTGTTATTATAAAAATTAAAGTATTTTTATATGATAATAGGTGTAAAAAAAAAAAAGAGAGGACACAACTAAACAAATTAAAAATAATATTATTATAAATGCGCAAGGTTTAGGATCATCACAATTTATTAATTTTGATCAACAATTAGTTATCAAATTAAAATATGTTGGCCAAAAACATAATATTAGACTGCTAAGATAAAATTAAGGGCAAGTTACCCAAGTAAATTAATCCACCCCAAAAATTACTCATTTACACCGTATGCTATAATATGATTCAATTGCGCCATTTGCACCAAATCAATGAAAACCGTAGCAGGGTGGCAAGTTTTTAAGAAAAAAACCAAATCCTGCCACGGATTATGTGTTGTTGTTTCAAAATAAGAGGAAACCATGGCAGGGTGGCATGATTTTAGGCAAAAAGCTAAACCCTGCCACGGATTATGTGTTCTTGATGCAAAATGAGAGAAAATCGTGGCAGGGTTCCACGGATCTCACACAAAATATAAAAAAGTGGATCCCTGTCACGGTTTATGTGTATTTGCTAGTCAATTCGAGTAGTATAAAAAGCCAAGTAGTTAGCATATATGCATTCAGTGATGTAAGTTTAAAAAAAATGGATAGTGATGAAAGTTTTGTTGCACTCATATACCATGATGGCAAAATTAGGTACAAAACTAGAGAGGGTATTAAATTCACTGATAAGAGTCTAACTAACGTTTTCATGACCACCAGGACAACGTTAGTAGATCTGCAAGGTAGCATTATTAGGAAGCTTGGTTTGGATGGAAGAAAGCGGGTTAAGATATATTATCGGATTTCGATTTCCGTCGTGGCTCAGGGTGTGAAGTATGGGTGTCTTGCCGTTGAAGGGGGTGATGATTTGCAAATTCTGTTTCATTGCCGAAGGCAGTTTCCCGAGGTTCGAACGACGGAGCTATTTGTTGAGATAGCTGATTCGCTTGCAAGCTCAGGGGGTTCGGCTCCCATACCTAGGCCCGTGAATGTTGGGGAAACGTCCGGTTCTAGGAATCAACGTGTTGTTTCTCCCGTTGCCTCACTGTCATTTGATTTTAACCTCCAAGCTGAAATGGCGACGGGTGCAAATGAGCTAGGGGACTCCCGTTCTTTTGGGGAGCTTGGAGTCGCAGTCGCAGCAACACCGCAACCGGTATCCCCACCAGCCTTCGAGGGAGTGCCAGCTCCTGACCCTCAGGTCGTAGAGGCTTTGAGAGCCGATGATTCGGATGCGGAACCTGAGTTCATAGAGGGGGAAAGTGACGATGTAGCAGACCCTGTTCCACCCCCTCAAGGAGGTGCATCTAGTTCAGGCACACAGCAGTACCCCACTCATTTGTCGGATCTGAACTTGGATGCTCTATCGGGTCCAGGTCGGGGAGCTAGTGGTGCTAGTGGTGCAACCAGCAGTGCGCAGGCATCTCAAGGATCGAATATGCCTGCTGAATTTGTTGTTGGACAGTCCTTTCATACGAAGAAGGAGGCGGTTCTGACGGTGAAAAACTACAACATTCGCCTAGGAGTTGAGTACAGGGTGATGGAATCTGACCACGCAAAGTACCTCGGAAAGTGCAAGGAATTCGGGAAGGGATGCACTTGGCTAATTAGGCTCACTCTACGGAAA
>JASCZI010272133.1:19388-30903 GCA_036250425.1 Stylosanthes scabra
GGAAGGATCTATGGGAAGTGCGAAGGTACAATGGTCCGCACACTTATTTGGCCACGGAGATTTCGAGTGACCACAGACAGCTTGATTATCATGTGATATGCGACTTCATCCTCCGCTAATTACTTTTAATATAATCCTATGCTTAGTATAATACTTTGCTAATTCATATGCAGATAATAATTAAGCTTTAATCCTTACGTAATGTAAATACTGGATTTAATAACCTTTTTATTCCTTCAGCTCTACAACACTTTTAGTGGAAAAGTTCAAATGTGACAGTGACGCTAATAAACTTATCTTATTTCTAATTTAAACTCATCGTGGGACATTCATAACATAATATTATCAAACATGCCAAAACAGACTAAAACTAACCATAATTATTACATTTAACTAAGTTATAATTATAGGAGTAATAAATATATGTAAAGCTAAATATAGATATATAGTTGTCACTGCAAAGCTATATCATACTCACAATAATTCAACAATATTCATTTATGATATCAATTTATTTCATTAAATTTTAAATTTTTAGTGTACCTCTCGATTGACGTTACTGGAAACAAGTGCAATGCTGTACATAATATTCCTATCAGCGGCGGCGATCTCCTCAAGCGTTGGTTGAGCCATCACCCTTTTCTCTCTTCCTTCTCTCCAACTATCTCTCTCTCCCTCTAAAACCAAAACAATACGATGTGAAAAATGATATGGGGTGCCACGGATCTTGAGCTCTTATAATGAGCAAAATCCGTGGGAGGGTAGAGGGTTTTCTTGAGATTTTTTTTGTTCAAAAACCGTGGGAGGGTTGAGGGGTTTTTAGTGGATTTTGAATCATGAGAAAACCGTGGGAGGGGTGCCACGGTTTCTTTGAAGATGAGCCAAAATGTGAAGGATCCGTGGAAGGGGTTCCACGGTTTTTATAATCAGTTTGAGCCTCCCACGGATCTCATGGAATAGGCCAATTGATGCAATTGGATCATATTATAGCATAGAGTGTAAATGGATAATTTTTGGGGTGGATTGATTTACTTGGGTAACTTGCCCTAAAATTAATTGGATTGGTGACTATAAATTTATCAACTTTCTTTATAATTATAATACTATAAATTTTAATTTGCACATAATATATTATATAATATATAATAAAATAATTTCAAAATTTTTGGGGGTCGAGGCCACAACTCGCCCCCTCTAAGTCCGTCCCTGCTTGAGGGATGGGAGCATAGTGTCGAGAGTGTGAAGTGAACTAAGATGTATTGATCTCTGTTTGGTTAGTGTCTATGTCCAGCACAGACATGGACATGGTGGTACGTATACGCTGTTTGTTTACTGAGACACTAATTTATTATAGACACGGTTACACAGAAGTGGACATTGAATACATGTTTTTATTGTCTCTACTCTAACCTGCGACATTAAGACACAAAGTGTGGCACACAAACTTTTCCAATTTTATCCTCAACTATTTCTCTATATTTCCCTTACCCTAACCCAGCCTCAAAAACCGTTCTTCTTCCTTTGTCAGTTCTTCTCAGTTGCCACTTCCAACCTCCCTTCTACTACGGCCTTCTCCTTCCGCCATTGTCGCCGCCAGCGCTGCCTCCCTCCTTTGTCCGTCTCTCCCCCTTTTTCTCTCTCTACCCCTTTCTTCCTCATTTGTCGTCGTCCCTCATACATCCACCGCGCCGCCCTCCGCTGTCCACTGCGTCGTCGCCTTTTTTCTTCCTTTCCGTCGCCTCCAGATCTACGTTGCTCTCTGTCGCCCGCTGTTCCGTCAGATCTACGTCGCCTCCAAGTCTCTATCAGTCTCCGCCATCCTTTGTCTGCTGCATACGCCCGCCGTCAGATCTAGTCACCATCTGACGTCCGTCGTCTGGTCGTCGTGCTGCCACTGCTGCTTTCTTTCATTCTCATCCACCGCTTTAACAAACCCTCACCTTTCCTCTCAATCTCAGATCTGTTTCTGTTTTTTTTTTCTGTTTCAATTTTTTTAATTTGAATTTTGTATCTAAAATTTGAAATAGTGTTATTAATTTTAATTATTTGATATCAAATTGAAAATTAATATTGATGATAGCAGCGGTGGTGAAAATCAATGGTGGTGGTGATGATGATAATGGTGGTGGTGGTTGTTTTGGTTGGGGTAAAATAGGTTTTTAAATCAGAAAGACATGTCTTGTGTATTCTCACCAAACATATTATAAAATCTATGTATTTTTGTGTATGTGTCTATCTGTGTATGTGTATGTGTATTTGTGTTCTAAAGACACTATACAAATGGAGCCTTGGAGAGGGATAAGATTTGAGTGAGGATTGATTGTAGTGTGTGGGTGAGCTAGGCCAGGTTGGGTAGTCCAAAAAGAAAAAATACTTTAGTTACTCTGCCCAAAAACAAAAATACTTTAGTTATAAATTCTGTCCTTAGAACAAAATAATTAATTTTTGTCAAATAAAGGCTTTTCCACACACTAACTTGGATTCGTCTATTGGTTAGCTCACTAGTCCGCTTAATCAAGTGTCGGATGCTTGAATTTTGCCTTGTGCATGCAGCAACCTATTGGTCAACATTAAACCCTTAAATGGAGCTCAGATCCGCAAAGGATTAGTTCTCGACCTGTCGAGTTGGGGATACCTTGAGAAACAAAAAAGAAAGGCTTTGCCATATTATACCACATCTCCTAGCACAAGTGGTAAGTGGATTGGGTTGCTTAAGTGTCTAGTCCCGGGTTTTAATTTTGGAGGCGGCATGTATGCAAAAGTGAATGTGGCCACGTCAAACCCCCCGAGAGCAGTCTGACATAAAATACATATTTTACGCCTTATATTCCATGAAAACTAATCCAATATATAGATGATAAATGTGGGTCCTCACATATCTTAAATAAAACTTATATTTGTATCATTTATATGCGTAAGTAAAAATTCATTAACACTGAGTTTGGTAATATTCAGGCTTATACGTGGTAACTAAGTTGGGTTGGTGTAGCAGTTAGCTTATTTGTTTACTTAAGTAAGTATTGAATGTTCGAAACTCATTTTGTGCATGCATTAGACCAACGACAAATTTTTAATTGAAAATTCGACCCGAAATGAATTAGTCCTTAGCTAGATCAATTAAACCAATAATGATAATTGATAATTCCTATTTTTTGAGAATATGAACAGATAGACTTTGACAAAAGACTTTACCAAATCTTAACTTCGTTTTAATGTTTTCTCTGGGTTTTGCTGGATCTTAACTTGTTGATATATCTCATTGAAAGCATTTTTAATATATTCGGAACATCGATATTTCTATATTTTTAATCATTGATCTTAATTGATTTTAATTATAAAATATATATATATATAATTAAGATCTATTGCTAAAACACTGGTGTTCCAGGTATATTGGAAACGTTTCCTATCCCATTATCCAAGTTAAATCTCAAATTGACCCCCGAAATTTGAATCGCAACTCAAATTAGCCTCTGAATTTTCAAGTTACTTAATTTGGCCCCCAAAATTTTAAACTGTGAGTCACGTTGGCCCCTGGACGATTTTCCGTTAACGGCGTGTTGACGTGGTATGCTGATGTGGACAGCCAATGCCGCATGTCTAAAGGAGATTCGACTACGTGGAATCGAATGACACGTGTCAGCTAGTGACACGTGGCATGTTGATGTAGACAAGTGTGCCACATGTCATAACATGATTTGTTCACGTGTCACGCTATTATTTGTTCACGTGTCACGCTATTATTTGTCCACGTGTCACTACTATATTATCATTGTTCTTAACTCAAAAAGGCCCCGAAATTTTACTCGCTACTAATTTTAATCCCTTAAATTTAATGAACCCAAATCAAATTGGCCCATAAAATGACTTTTTTTTTCAAATTTTTATTTTATAAATACAAAATTATTAATATTCTTTAAACTCATTAACTTTCTATTCACTTTATACAAACAAATTTAATAAAAATTATTGTAACATAATTGAAAAAACTAGTTTAATTTAAAAAATTTATGATACAAAACTGACGCGTGTCACTCTATTCCACGTGGTCGAATTTCTTTTTGACATGTGGCATTGGTTGTCCACATCAACATGCCATGTCAACACGCCGTTAACGAAAAATCGTCCAGGGGCCAATGTGACTCATTGTTTAAAATTTGAAGGCCAAATTAAGTAATTTGAAATTTCAGGGGCTAATTTGAGTTGCGTTTCAAATTTCGGGGCTAATTTGAGATTAACTCCCCATTATCCCTTATCAATTGTTGTACTTAGTTTAAAAATAAAAGGACAATTTAGTCATTTAAGCTAAAAAGAGAAAATTTCATAACGGTAACGTTCACCTTAGCCACTTCTTCAGCTCTTCCTTCGATCTTCCCTCTCTCATTGTCTCGCATCAAAATTTGAATTCAAAACACTTCTTCTTCCTTCTTACACTCACACAAACACAACACTTTTCTCTCATACATCATCATCCACCATTTTTGCACGCTCAGCAAAGAAGCCATGAAGCAAAACAACAACAAGGCAGCAACAACAGACAATGGTTTCTTGGGGAGCATTTCTTCCTCCTCAATCAGAAACTTCATTCCAAAATCATTCTCTTCCAACCGGAACAAATGCACTTCAAATTCAAACCCTAAACTCCCCAAATCCAACGCTGAAAACACTCCCCCTGCAGATCCAAACATAATCAACCATCAACACTCTCAGATCAAGACACCAGTTTCTCACACCCAATCCAACGCCCCTCAGAGCAGTGATACTACAGTGAAGGCAAATCTAAATCTTATTATTCCCCTTTTTGGCTCATTTTGAACTTTGAAGCTGTGATCTGTAACCCTAGTAGTGAATTTGCTGAAACATAATTACTTATTAAACTGATCTAATTTGGTTATTTTCCTTCTTTTTGATTCATTTTCTCCTATGAAGTTAACTTAAGCTTCTCCTTAATTTTTTTTTTCATATTTATGCTTTATTTGGTTATTTTCCTTATTTGGATTCCTTTGCTACACTATGTATTATTTTCTCAGAACAATATTATTTTATTTTTTATTTTATCTTATTTATTATGTTTTATAGTATCCAATGGTAGACATATTCTAATTCTAATTTAGTTTAAATGATCTCATACTGTACTCGTAACGTATTTGAAGCAGGTTGTGGTGCGAATTAGACCTGAGAATAAAAATAGCAATGCAAATGAAGGAGAGTGGAAAATTGAGAAGGTTTCGTCTGATACATTGTGCTTCGGGGGTTCACTATTCACCTTCGACGAGGTTTTTGATACCAACTCCAGCCAGGTAAAAATAATTAAAATTAAAAAAATAAAATAAAAATTGGAACTTTTATTTTTATGTGTAAAATTGTGATTTATGTTTTGAACATTGTGTTGACAAGAAGATAGTTAAGCAGTACTTGCATGAACTGTGTTAGGGAAAAACAAATGTAGGAAATAAACATAGAAAATTTACTATGATAAATATAGAATATAGAATTTTTTAAAATTAAAACACAAGTATCTACAGGGCGGAGCTAGGATGACATCTAGGGAGAGGCTAAAAGATATTCTTCAATAATACATCAATTAAAATATAAAATTTAGGGGTCTAAATAAAAAAAAAAATATATATAAGTAACCAATATTTTTCTAACCAACAAATTAGCCAACAAATCAGACAAATATTCAAAGAATAGTGCTACGGAACCAACATTAGGCAGCCATGAGGAAGTCAATAATTAAGTTATCATCCAAAATTTATGAGTTATCATCCATAATTATATTTTATGTTGGCTCTCTATTAGTCATAATGTATTGGCTCTCTAGTTTTTTTCATATTCAAAATGTTAAAAATAGAACATTCTATACCACACAATAAAAAATTTCTGATAATCAAATATACATATAATTTTAAAGAAACAGAACATTCTAAACCTGAAAAAATAGAACATTCAATTTAAGTTATTGGCTGATGTTGACTGAATTTTTATTGGTTATCTAGCATTACTCAATTAAGAAACATTACAACAATGCTAGGTAACCAATAAAAATTCAGTTAATATCAGTCAACCACTTAAATTGGATGTTTTATTTCTTTAGGTTTCGGATGTTCTGTTTCTATGACTTTTATTGTGGATGTTCTGTTTCTATAACAGTGATTACGGATGTTTTATTGTTTGTTGGCTGATTTATTGGTTAAAAAAATATTGGTTAGCTTTACTTTTCCATAAAGAAAACACAAATATTTGTTGATGATTAATAATCATAAAATTTTTGAGATGATAAACACAATTTTATTTAAGGTAATTGCAAGTTTTTTAAGAGAAACATATAAAAGAAAACAGAAATTTATTGACAAATAAACATATCACATATCAGTTCTGTGGTAATAACCTCAAAATAATGTGTTATTAAAGTTTCTTTATGTATTTTCAGCCAAAATTTATGTTTCTAAATTTGCACAGTTTAAAACAATTTCTGTATTATTCAACTAACGTTTCTTTTCTTTGTTTCTATATTATTCAATTAAAAAGTCTGGGTTGATTAGTTCGACTTAATTACCAAAAATATTTCTACATATTTCATAACTGTAATTAGCATTAGTGGTATTTTTTCTTCTATACTTCAGTCTGATTTTAAGCTTTTTGGTTGTTAAGGAGGATGTTTTTCAGTTTGTGGGTCTACCATTGGTTAGAAGTGCTTTAGCTGGTTACAACACTTCAATTCTGTCATATGGCCAGGTACATGCTATTGATGTTAGCTATGATTTTTTAAAATTCACTGGAAAAAGGAAATGTGTTGTGATCGCACAAATATTGAGGACTAATTTTTTACCCCATTTGTGCATTATTAACTAGTCTGGAAGTGGAAAGACTTATACAATGTGGGGTCCCCCAAGTTCCATTGTTGAGGAGCCATTGAGTCAAAGTCAACAAGGAATTGTTCCTCGGATCTTCAGAATGCTGTTTACTGAGCTTGAAAGAGTATGTTTCTGTTTTCTACATTAACTGATAATTATCAGAGTTAAGCAACTTGGTTTTCAAAATTTGAACTTGAGTTTGAATAACTATTTCAGGAGAAACGTATGTCTGATCGGAAACAGTTCAACTATCAATGTCGTTGTTCTTTTGTTGAGGTAACTGAACTTGAATTCTTCATAAAACCATCTCAATTTGCTCATGAGATTGTTTCTTAGTGTTACTAACATTTCTTTTTTTTTTAAAATGGTTTTGGTGTTTGCTAAACAGATTTGTAATGATCAAATAAAAAATTTACTCAATCCAATTCAGCAGAACCTTGAGGTAGGCATCATTTTAGTCTCTTTCCAGTGGTATTAGGGAATTTATTCAATCTATATTTTATTTTCTGTTACTTCGGTTTCTGCATGCTCATGATAATTATGTCTTGGTCAAAACTCTTGTAGGTGAAGGAGGATTCAAAAAGTGCACTGTATATTGAAAATTTGATTGAGGAATATGTCACTGGCTATGATGATGTAGCTCAAATCATGATTAAGGTAGAGCGAAGCATTAAAGGATTATGTATTACTGAACGATAGATGTCTCCATATTCATAAAAGAAATGCTTATGTTAACTGAGATTTTGGTCAAAAGAATTATGTTTTAGTCTCAATCAGCTAAGTTAATTTCTCAATATATGCTGCAGGGCCTTTCTAACAGAAAATTTGGAGAAACAGGCCTTAAGTCTTATGGGTCCAGATCACACATCATTTTCACTTTTGTGGTTGAGTCTTGGTGTAAGGTAATGCTAAATTATTTATTTATTGTGTTGACACTTTTGTTTCATATTGTTAATTTTTCTCTATTATGCTGCTGCAGGGAACTCCAAAGAGCTCCAATGGCTTAAAAAGTAGTAAGATCAGCCTTATCGATCTTGCTGGCCTTGACAGGGATACAACTGATGATGCAAGCCAATATCAAATGGAAACCATAAATTTAAAGAAGTCATTATCTCAGCTTGGGTAAGATGCCATGATTAAATTGTCAATAGGGATTCAGAATATCAATAACTTAAACAACATTAATCAAAGAATAAGGATTTAGAACACCAAAAAGTAAAGAACATCAATCAATATTAATGTGAATAACTCTTGAAGCAATATATAGCAGAAGTGTGATCATGCAGTATATCAAAGACTAGTTCTACCTATCGAGAGTTTTAGGTCATCTAGGGTTCTTAAACCATTCAAAATTGATTGGATTTTATTCTTTATGATTTTCAGTTATGCAGTGTTGAATGTAGTATATTATGTGTTGTTACATGATTGAATATTCATACTGAAAGAATAATGTTATTTTCTTTGTGGAATACTGTCCATTAATTGTGAATCAGTTTCTTGTTTCATGTTAATGACCAAGTACAAGAACATGGATTATTTTTATTTCTGACCACTATTGTAAATTACTGGTACAGCCATTTTGTGGATGCTCTGACTAAAGAACCTCCATTTGGAAAAGATGAAGCCAAGCCACACAGCAAATCCTGTTTAACACATTTACTACGTGACTCACTTGGTGGAAATTCAAAACTCTCAGTGATCTGTTCGATCTCCCCTGATAACAGGTATATTTCCTGGATCAGAGTTTTGAATTCACTAGTTTGTTAAAATTGAATTGGAGAGATAAATATTGTATTTGTTGATTGTAGGAGTAATAGTGAAACACTCTCCACACTTAGATTTGGACAACAAGTAAGATCCATTAGAAATGAGCCAGTTATCAATGAAATAAAGGAGGCTGATGTTGATTTCGGTGATACAATCAAGAACTTGAAGGTATATTCTATGACTTTTTATTGCAAATATCTTTTGAAAGAACACAATAATGCAAATTATGAGGATTAGAATGTTTACTTTGGTTTAGGAAGAACTTATCAGGGCAAAGGATGATGTTCATAGTTCCGTTGAGGGTAAAAAGGGATGCTTCCAAGGATGTAATGCACAGGAAAGCCTTAATCATTTGAGAATCAGCATAAACCGCTCTTTGATCCTATCTAACATAGAGAATGATACCAATGAGGTGGTAGAAGTCAATGAGGATGACATAGAGCAATTACGGCAGCAGATTGATGAATTGTACAGCTCATGTGAAGGGAGTCCTAAAGACATTTCTGTCACTGAAGATTGTGTCCAGTTTCCTTCTGTTGAAAACTGTGATGAAGATATGTTCAATGATGATGACATTGTGGTATCAGCAGATAACATTGATTGCACAGAAAACACATCAGAAGGCATTAAATCAGTCCACTCATGCAGTCCATCTCCAATACTTGATGGACCAAAGTTGTCTGATTCTCCCAAATTTAGCAATACTAGAAAAAAAGTGACTTTTTCGTCAAGTAATCTTGGACGTTGGGACAATGTGGCAGAGAATTCAAATTTAGGTGAAGATTTGTCAAGAAAATCGTTTAAAGAGCATCATATGCAATCCTCTTTACGGTCAAGCAAGGCTGAGTCATTGGCAACAAGCCTTCAGAGGGGATTACAGATAATCGACAATCACCAGAAGAACTCAGCATTGAACAAATCCACAACTTCCTTTTCATTTGAGCATTTAACCTTGGTGGCATGCCCAGAAAATGATAAGGCTGAATTTTCTGATCAAACAATACCACAGAAACCTTCCAGAGATGGAGAATACACCTCCCTCTGTGCATCTTGTAGAACAAAATTGTGCAGTAAGGATTATGCTGAGGTCCAAGATAGCTTGAAAGTCCCAAAAGTATGTTTTCACTCGATTTCTATATAGAAAGTTCTGTTTTAATTCTTATGTTTTTCTTTTATCATTTATGTTTTTTTTCCCCTCCCCTTGAAGCACTTGGACGATGCCTTGGTAGATGGCAGCACAAGAGAGAAGGACATTGAGAATGTGTGCATGGAGCAAGCAGCTAGAATCAAGCAGCTAAATGAAATGGTAATAAGATTCTTTAACCGTAATTAATTATGTCTTTTGTGGGCTGCATTACATCATTGAAAATTCATCTTTGTTTCCAGGTGGAGAAACTGAAAGAACAAATCAGTGTTCATGGCCAGCATGAAGAGTATAACTCAATAAAAGATGAGAACCAGGTCAACCGATTTTTTAATATAATAATATGAATTCTATTCGTTTCATGGTTTCTAAAGTTCCCATTCTCAAATGTTTTTCGATGTCCTTTTCAGCTTCTGAGGGGAACATCCTCAATTACAGAGGAAAAATGTGAAATTAAAGAAGTACAAGAAGAGATTGCTCAAAAAGATATCTCTTTTGATGCTAATGAGAAGGAATTACTTCTTAAAGAAATTAAGAATCTAAGGAGCAAGCTTCAATCATACGGTGATGCGCCAGTTAAAAAGTCAACAGACATACTTAGATCTTCTTTAATGTCAAGATCCATACAATTGCAGAAGAGCAGTGTCTTTTCTCCTGAAAATGATGGTGAAGAGCTAGAGAATGAAAAGCTGAGATGGACCGAAATGGAAAGTGAATGGATTTGTCTTACCGACGAACTTAGAGTTGACCTCGAGTCCCACCGCCTGCGTGCGGAGAGGTTTGAGGCAGAACTGAGATCCGAGAAGAAGTGCACAGAAGAGTTGGATGACGCACTAAATAGAGCAGTTACTGGTCATGCTAGAATGGTGGAGCACTATGCTGAGCTACAAGAGAAATATAATGACTTGGTTGTTAAGCATGAGGCAGTAATGGAAGGGATAGCAGAGGTGAAAAGGGCGGCAGCAAAGGCCTCGAAAAAGGGACACGCTCGCTTTGCAAAATCTCTTGCTGCTGAGCTTTCTGTTATGAGGGTGGAGAGGGAAAAGGAATCAAAATTGTTGAAAAAGGAGAACCAGATTTTGAAGAGTCAACTCCAAGATACTGCGGAAGCTGTTCAGGCAGCCGGAGAACTACTTGTTAGACTAAGAGAATCTGAACATGCTGCATCCGTTGCAGAGGTAAATTTATTAAAATAGCTTGAGACAGAAAAATTTATTAAACTGAGGCTTTCATAATGAACTAAAGGTAATGAAATACTAATTAAAAGGATATACTATAATGTTAGGTATATATCTCTAATGTTCTTAAACTGATTTCTCTTACCTTATCAAATTACTTGCATGCTTTTGAAGCACTTTAGTGCCTGTTCTAGAAGCATCTAATTAACTGAGTTGAAAGGTTCAGCATTAACTGCTGTATTCATGTTTTTCTAATGTTATGGTGCAGGAGAACTTTTCAAACGTGCAACAAGAGAATGAGATGTTGAAAATGCAAATTGAAAAGCTGAAAAGTAAACACAAGACAGAGGTTAGTACCATGAAGCAGTACCTTGTAGAAAGCAAATTACCAGAATCTGCTCTGCAACCACTGTATCAAGAGGATTCTGAATTGGCACAAAACAATGCCACTTCATATACTTATGATGATCAAGCATGGAGAGCAGAATTTGGAGCATCATATCAAGATCATCATTACTACTAATTCAATTGTTTCTAGCATCAGATTCTACTTGCATATAGGAGCTCCC
>JASCZI010272133.1:37995-61939 GCA_036250425.1 Stylosanthes scabra
AAGCTTGTTATCTTCAATAAACCATCCATTAAAACTTAAGAACCACTTGTTGTCTTTATCCTTCAACAAAATAACAAGATTTACAAGTAGATCCTTAAGGATATGCATGCTAAAAAAGGTAATTTAGTTCAACCAACCTGAAATATGATAGGGGATTGTGAAATTGAAGAGATCTTCAAAGAATTTACTTTGCCCTATACAAATATACACAATCTTGTCATAATATTAATAGGGATAAGCTAAAGAGCAAAGCATTAGTAAAATACTTGTACAAATTATTTACCTTAATATCAGCACCCCCGACAAGATGAACAAGTTTCATCATATTGTGTGTTTGAATTCTCAGCTGTATGGCCATCTGAAGTTTCAACCTGGACACTTAAAGGCATTACTAAAAGAAAATTACTGTAGAATCAATAGGATGAATATACTTAGTAATTGAAGAATAAAAAAAAAAAAAAAGCCCCACCAGAACCACTGTTTTACCTTAGGTGATTGAAGATCTAAACTAAATTTAAGATAACTAAATGGCAGTTGCCTATAAATACAAAATCACAACCATAATTCCAGTCTTATTGATTAGAATAATAAAAGTACACTACACAAATCATCAAGAATAATAAGAAAGTGTACCTCTCCAAGTTTATCAAAGTCAAAATATTGATTTCTTGAGCCTCTACTCCCAACTAGCTTAGATGGTTGAGACTCCATAGGAACTCCCTATTAGTAAGTATAAAACCATTTTAAATCAGAAAGAACAGATTGGTACTTGGAAGAAGCTTAGATGGTTTTGGCTCACCAACAAATGCTTTCCCATTTCTATATAACTCATGAAACAGGGGGAAATAGATGAACTAAGAAAGCATGTGCATCTCTTTGATATGCATAACTTGTAGAGTGTGATAACAACTACATATGATCACAGCTTCTCAAGGCCTAAAAGTGATTGAAGACATTCTAGAACTTGTTCTTCTTAAAAAGTATATCATGGCTTTGTACAGAGTCATAATCATGGCTCTGGACACTGCCATTATTGTTCCAATTACCTTCAATATGCTGCGAATCTTTCTCATATCCGTTGTCTCTAACCTGGTTAATAATAATAAGCAAAAATTATACTATGTTCTTTTCTCCAAAAATATCACAAGTATGGGAAAGTTGCTCAAAATTTCAATAAGCATGCAAAAATTATAAACTTTCACTTCCTAATTATCAGTTATATTACAATCTGCTATAAACAAATAAAAACTTCTCAATCCTCAATCTTAGAACATTAAGGCGCACATAACATAAATTATAGTTTACTCACCGATTAAAGTAACGTCAAAGGCACAAGAACATTGAAGGCACTCAAGAGAACCAAATAGCCTGTCCAAATTTCACTCACCTAAGAAGAAGCATTAACAAGGAATTGAAGAAGAGCAAAATACTTGAATAGCATGAAATGTGAGATGCAATTAGTTCAAGACATACTAGAGGCTTGCGCATTGTGACCAGATCTGGAGAGAAGATGAATTGCGGCGACGGCAACAGCGACGGAAGCGACTACGACGATGACGACGGCGACGGAAGCGGTAGTGGCAACGGAGAAGAGCTTTTACACGAGCAAAGTGACGACCAGATCAGACGAGGCATCGACGAAAAGAGGAGGCCGTGGTGTGCAGTGAAGATAGCGACGACAATAAGAGCGGCGGCGAGAAAGGAGGCAACAACCAGCAATGGAGGCGGCGATTGGGTTCCGTGAGAGAAGCAATGTGCGAATGAGGAGTGAGATTGTGAGGAAGGAAGAGATTGGGGTGAACGGCGGGTGCTATGAGAGAGATTGGGGTGTTAGGTTTAATTTTAGGATTGCAGAATAATGAGGGAACAAGGGGTTGCGCAGCTGTTAAGTGCAAGGGTTACCGGCGAATTTTGGGGGGAAAAATCCGCCGATAATTTGAACTGACTTGCCAAAACGGCGCGTTTTAATTTTTATGTTACCGGCAGATTTTTACCCCCAAAATCCCCTGATAATGTTGGCGGGCCAAAAAAAAAAATCCCAAACCTTACACACGGATTTACCATGGGATTTTGAAATTCGCCGGTAAATTTCGCACACAATTTTTTCGTGTCAATTTCCGCCGGTAATTCCCCCCCCTAATTTTGCCGGTATACAGGCGCATTTCTTGTAGTGGCTGCTCTTTTCACTCCTCCAGGTAACTCTAAATGGTACTTTGACTTTGGTTGTTTCAATCATATATCTCATTTGCGTCCTCTTTTCTTGTCTTTGTCTACCACTACTAATGCACCTTCTATCAACATGCTACCCATAAGGGTCTCATTTCACAGTCAAATCTTAATCTCACTGATACTTATTTTATTCCAAAATTAAACTTTAATCTTATTTCTGTCGGTCAACTTGTTGACCTCGGTTTTGACGTCAATTTCTCCATTTCTGGTTGTCGAGTGCAAAATCGTCGGACGGGACAGGTAATCGGGACTGGATGTAAGGTCGGAAGGCTGTTTGAGCTCGAAAACCTTCATGTTCCTTCTACTCCTCACTTGTGGCATCGCTGTCTTGCTCACAGCTCCTTAGGAAAATTGCGTCCTTTTTTGTCTAAGGGAGTTTTAGGTCTAGTTAATAATGAGTCTTTTGATTGTATTTTTTGTCAGATTGCTAAACAACCAGCTTTATCTTTTCATAATAATTATTCTCTTGCTTGTTCCCCCTTTGATCTTATTCATTCTGATGTTTGGGGTCCTGCTCCTACTACTTCTATGGGAGGGGCTCGATATTTTGTGGTATTTATTGATGATTATTCACGTTTTACTTGGGTTTATTTGATGGCTAATCGTCATGAGCTGCCTCAGCTTTATATTAACTTTGCCACCATGAGTAAAACTCAATTTTCCAGGGTCATTAAAGTCTTTCGTCACGATAATGCTATGGAATATCGTGACTCCAGACTATTGAATTTTCTTGCTGAATAGGAAACTTTGTCTGAGTTTTTTTGTCCTGGTACCTCTCAACAAAATGGCAGAGTAGAACGCATACACCTATTTTACCAACCAAGTCTCAGCCAAGTCATTCTTCCCCTCTCGCCTGGCACGTACCTTACACGCATAATCCCCAGCTCTCCCAAAATTAGAAAACACGCGCGCTTCTTTCTCTTCCCAATTTCTCTGCAACTCCTCCTCCTCCTCCTCCTCCTTCCTGTAATATTCTTCTTGCTCTTCTTCCACTTTCTTTTTCTCCTCTTCTGTTATATTGTTGTTGTTGTTGCTGCTGCTTCTGCTGTTGATGATCTTCCTCCTCTTCTTCTTCTTGAACAGAATCGAATTTCTATAGAAAATAGAATCGAATTTGCATATAAAACTGAACCGGATTTGTATTTAAAATAGAACTGGATTTTCATGAAAATCAAAAGCAGACGTCTAAAAACAGAACCGATTTTTTATGAAAAATAGAACAGGATTTTCATGAAAATCAGAAGCACGTCTAGGCGCCGATCTTGGCGCCTCGGCGCCTAGGCGTATAAAAACATAACTGAATTTTTATAACATTGCGCCCGACCCCTGACCATTTAGCGTTAGGACATTGCGCCCCCTAACAAATCAATAATGACAACCCAGCCCCTGACCAAATGACCCGCAGGATATTGTGGCCCTCAACAAATAGAAAGGACAACGCGGCCCCTGACTAAATTATCCGTCAGATAATCTACCCCCTCTGTTAATGTTGTTGTCAGAAGTTAACGGATTTAACCTACGTATAACGTTAATGTCTAGACTGAACCATTTTGGTGGGACAAAACGCTCACCATAATAATTTTTTTGTATACTTTTTATATGTTGTTGGTGTCTTTTGTTGGGAGAGATAAAATTTCAATTATTGTCGGTGTCTTATGTGGTCAAGATCTGAGTTAAATGACAAATTAATGAAGTTGGAAGACAAAATTAACCAAGGTCCGATTGCAACATTAACAGAGAGAGCAGATTGTCTGAATAATTATTTGTTAGGGGTCGCATTATTATTTTTTATTTATTGAGGAATGCAATGTCCCACGAATTATTTGGTCAGTGACCAAATTATCATTATTGATTTATTAGAGGGCGCAATATCCTAATAGTAAATAATCCGAGATCAGAATAAAAATTTACTCTATAAAAAATAAAACTAAATTTTTATGAGAAATAAAATCGAATTTTCATAAAAATCTGAATCAGACCTAACTACCATATAAGACACCTAGGCGCCATGCCCATCTTGGCACTAGGCAAATAAAATCTAAGTCCGAGCCGACTGTCAGAAACGGATATATAGGGATTAGAGATAAAGTGTTTCCTTTGCTGGATATTTTTATTTCACTTTTTGCTTTGTTCGTTATTTGCTGTCGCCAACGGGAAAAAACTAACGCCGTTTTACCGTCGATAACCGATGGCGACGGAGAATAACCCCGTTACCGATTCCGACTATGAGTCCGACTCGGACTCACTCGTTAAGCCCGCTTCTGACGTCATCACCAGCTCTACTACCGTTTCTTCAAACGATGCCGCCGTTTCCACTTCCCCGCCGTTCACTGCTCCCACCGTTTGCCTCTTCCGCTTCGCCGGAGACTCCGCCGGTGGCGCATTGTTGGGCTCCATCTTTGGCTATGGTCCTCCTTCTCCCTCTTTATCTCTCTCTCTCTCTTCCTCTCTCTCCACACAAAGAGTGTTGAATTTATTTAATCAAATAAAATTTCGAAATTACTGAATGTTTTTGGATGGTTAATATTTCAGGTTCTGGATTGGTGAAGAAGAAAGGGTTTCAAGGATCCTTTGCAGCAGCAGGATCTTATGCTAAGGTTACACTTAGAGAATTCTCCCCCCTCCAATAAACTACCATTTCTACCAACAATTTAGGATAATGATGAAGATTCTAACGGTGTGAAAGAAAATGCAAACTAACTTAATTTGGTTTACTCAACAAAATTACCCAAAATTGGTAGCTAGCTGGATAGTTTTGTAGTTTTGGCTTATTAATCTAATCTTTCACAGGCATAAGTTGATTTACATTGTTTAGAATTGTCTGCCGTGAAATCTTTGATGGTTAAAAGTGGTAGTTTAATTTTTCGGGTTAATGATTAAATTTACTGTTCTTCATTCTCGAATGATTTTATTTGTCTTATTAGTCCTGATACAGTCATTAGTCAAAAGACTGAATGACCTATCATTTTAGCCATAACGTCGACCAATCATACCAATTTATCCGACAATTGTAATATGACTAATAGAATCTTTTGAGGATCAATGTGACATCTTTCGAGAACAAATTTAAACATTAACCCTCTCTTCTTTTTTGCATATTTATTTTATTTTCTAAATAAATAATATATTTATTTTAATTTTTGTGGATACGTCATTAGACATTTGCAGCTTTGTCTGGTGTTCATAGTTTGGTTGTATGCATCTTGAAGCAACTTCGTGGAAAGGATGATGGTATTAAAATTAAAATCTTTATTTAGACTTGCTATCAAATGAATTTTCCTTTCTTTTTTATTTTTTATCCCACTGAAATTTTGGTTTTTAGTTTTTAAATTATTATTATTTTTTTATGTGCAGTGATTAATGCTGGGGTAGCTGGATGTTGCACTGGTCTTGCTCTAAGTTTTCCAGGTTTCATCTTTTTCCTTTTTATTCAGTTTATGAATTACCATTTTTCATTGAAACTGATCCTTTACTCCTTTTAACTTATATGGAAGTTGGAACCTCTTAAGTAAGAAAGAAGGTTCAGGGATTTTCTTGTTTATCTCTTTTGAGTAACCTTTCTCATTAACTTGCACATTTTGTGCTAAACACCTAATACAGTGATATCTGTGATTGGGTTCAGGCCTTGAGGGGGAGGTTTTGTCAAGGGAGTAAATGTTCAATTTGGTTCCTGCAATTGCAAATGATTTATTCTTGAAATTCCAAAATTAATTATTTAGCTTCTAAACTTACATTTCATAAGGCATTTAGTGTTTAGCTAGTCAACTACATACTCAACTGTCACTAGTTAATGGTTGACTGAGTAGGGACCAAATAGTTATTTTTGAACCTTTACAACATTCTTTTGGGGTGTAAATGTTTCCTCATTGAATGGCTCCCTAAAATCTTTTGACTCAGCATTTAGATGACAATGACTTGAATATGAATATAAATGATAGAACACTCTGGAGTTGCCTAATCTACGTAGCCGACCATGCTCAATGTACTCGAATTTTCTGTTTCTTTGTTTGCTTGTTTGCTATTTATAATGCTTACTTAATTCATGTTCAAATTTCATTTTCTGTGCTTGGTGTTTGCTTTCTTGGTTTATTATGTCTGATCTTCAAGGATTCTCTAGGTGCACCGCAAACTCTTTTGCAGAGCTGCGTCACTTTTGGGGCATTTTCTTTTATCATAGAAGGTCTAAACAAGCGGCAACCAGCAATAGCTTTTCCCATTTCGACGAAATCAAGCACACTAAACAATACACGCTCTCCATTGTCACTCCACCTTCAGTTCCCTCTTCCAGATGAAATGAGGAGTGCCTTCTCCAGTTTCTATGAATCTCTTACGAAACGCAGCAAAGGAACCTTCCCTACATCTCGTTAGAAACCTTCTTTTGTTTGTATTTATAATCTGGGATGTTTTTTCACCCTTCTTTTGAACATTGTAACAAGGGACATAACTTGTGTACCATAATGAGTGTCAAATGTTGCATCATGGTTGTATCTCATACCTCATTCGTGCTTAGTTTGAAGGCCGGTGCTATGATAAAAGAATAGAGGTTGATTGGATGACTCAGTGCATAAGCCCACTGAAATGTTGGTGCCAAGATTGAATTAGAAAGTTTTGTTTAGGAAGGTCTGCCATCATTCAAACGGTGATGCCGTGTGGGTTTTATTTGTAAGTGTAATTTGTACTACTTTTTAGCAGTCAAATTTTCCAGGTGTTTTCATCTTTAATATGGTTGATCAAATCTAGATCATTTTACTATCTGTTATTTGCCTAATACTTGACTACCGAAAATGGGGTTGTTGCAGGGAATGTAGACTGTAACTTAAGGTGAACTTCACTTGCAATGTTGTTAAGAGTTTGAATTTATGAATTCTGAAACTGCTACTTTAAAGAGTTTGTGTTCAAATCCATGGTAGAGAGAGAGCCTAAAAGTTAGAAAAAAAAATGTGAAAAATTCAAACAAAAGCAAAGTGTCTTCCTTTTGTTTTACATAATCCGACAATCTCATATGAATTAGTGGTCTACAATTTAACTCACTTTTCAAAATAGATTTTTTGTTCAATAAATTACTGAAATCTCCTTTCCAAAAATGTTAGTCCTCGGTATTCCTATTTTCTCTAGTTGCTAAAAGAACTGAAATTTTAGAGAGAAATAATGTTACAATGAACTTAACAAGTAATCCCTTGGTATATTCCTAAAAACAAGTAATTCTAATGGATTAAGCCCATGGGAACAGAAAATAAAATTTTAGTTTGAATTTCTATCGACCAAATAAAATAGCGATTCCCACAAAATAAAGGGATATAGCACAAAAAAATAAAGAAAATAACCAAAGAAACGGAAAGAGAAAAGAGAGAAAAACTATAAACAAGATGAAGCTTGCATGCTAAACTATATGCATTTGACAGTTACTCGAAGAAAGGCGCTCGCGACTTCTATTTCCAGAGTTGGAAGTTTAACGATATAACTGCTCCTGGAATGACGAACATGCTTTATGATCCAGTGTTGTTGAGCCTAGGCAGGGCTCCTCTATGGGTATTGGTTTGATGCCTCTTTCTCGGCAACATGCCACCCTTTTCAGAGATATTCTCCACTGCACCCACCACACCAACCTCCGCCGTGGCCTTGCCCTCCATGCCCTCACCCTCCGTAACGGCTCTTTCTTCTCCTCAACCCTCCTCGCCAATGCCATCCTCCTCCTCTACGCCAAGTCCGGCCTCCTTTCCAAGGCCACCTTCGTCTTCCACTCCATCCCATCCACCACCCGGGACATTGTTTCATGGAACTCCCTCATCAATGCTCTCTCCAAGAACAAGTCTCGCTTCTCTTCTGTGTTTCCACTCTTTAGCCTCATGAGAAGAACCCATCACGCTGAGCTCCCTAACCCCCACACCTTCGCCGGTGTCTTTTCCGCCGTTGCCAATACTTCTGACGTCTTCGCTGGCCGCCAGGCCCATGCCCTTGCCGTCAAGACGTCGTGCCTTCGTGATGTTTACGTTGGGAGCTCGCTGCTCAACTTGTATTGCAAGATGGGTCTTATACTTGATGCACGCAAGGTGTTCGATAGAATGCCTGATAGGAACGAGGTTTCTTGGTCGACAGTGATTTCTGGCTATGCTTCATTAGAGATGGTTCATGAGGCTGTAGAGCTCTTTGGGGCCATGAATTGTGAAGAAGGGGTGGTTGCTAATGAGTTTGTGTTTACAAGTGTTCTTAGTGCTTTAACTAGGGGTGAGTTTGTGAACATTGGTAGTCAGGTTCATTCACTTGCTATCAAGAACGGGTTGCTTTCAATTATCTCCGTGGGTAATGCTCTTGTGACCATGTATGCTAAGTGTGGGAGCCTGGATGACGCACTTAGGACGTTTTATTTGTCCGGTGAGAAAAATACGATCACTTGGTCAGCCATGGTTACCGGTTATGCTCAGAGTGGGGATTCTGACAAGGCTTTGAGGTTGTTTTATGATTTGCATCATTCCAGGGTGATGCCGAGTGAGTTTACTCTTGTTGGGGTGATCAATGCTTGCAGTGACCTTTCTGCTATTGTAGAAGGGAAACAAATGCATGGTTACTCGGTGAAGTTGGGGTATGAATCGCAGTTGTACGTTTTATCAGCTTTGGTGGACATGTATGCAAAATGTGGTAGCATAGAGGATGCTCGGAAGGGTTTCGAGTATATAAAACAGCCCGATGTTGTTCTCTGGACCTCTATCATAACAGGATATGCTCAAAATGGGGATTTTGAAGGTGCTCTGAATCTGTACTGCAACATGCAGATGGACGGAGTTGTCCCCAACGAGCTAACTATGGCGAGTGTTCTTAAATCCTGTTCTAGTTTAGCGGCTTTAGATCAGGGGAAGCAGATGCATGCTCGCATTATTAAGTATGGTTTCAAATTAGAAGTTCCAATTGGAAGTGCTCTTTCTGCCATGTATGCCAAGTGCGGATGTTTGGATGACGGGTACCGTATATTTTGGAGGATGCCTAACAGAGATGTAATTTCATTTAATGCAATGATATCTGGACTGTCGCAAAATGGTCGTGGTAAAGAAGCCTTGGAGTTGTTCGAGATGATGTGCCTAGAGGGAACAAAGCCTGACAAGGTCACATTTGTGAACCTACTCTCTGCTTGCAGCCATATGGGTCTGGTGGACAGAGGCTGGGATTATTTCAAAATGATGTCTGATAAATTCGGGATTGATCCAACAGTAGAGCATTATGCCTGCATGGTTGATATCTTGAGCCGTGCCGGTAAACTCAAGGAGGCAAAGGAATTCATCGAAACAGCAACAGTTGATCATGGTTTGTGTTTGTGGCGCATATTGTTGGGGGCCTGTAAGAACTATCGAAACTATGATATAGGTGTCTATGCTGGTGAGAAACTAATGGAGCTAGGCTCACCAGAATCATCTGCTTATGTATTGTTATCCAGCATATATACAGCTCTTGGAAAGAAGGATGATGTAGAGCGTGTAAGGAGGATGATGAGAGAACGGGGGGTGACTAAAGAACCCGGTTGTAGTTGGATTGAGTTGAAGAATTTGGTTCATGTGTTTGTTGTTGGAGATGAGATGCATCCAAAGATTCATGAAATACGGTCAGAGTTAAGGTTATTGACCAAATTGATGAAAGATGAAGGATATCAACCTCTTTCAGATTCATTTCCTGCAACAATTGGAAATTATTTGAAAGGTGTTATTTCATTGTTGTTCCGATTCATTACTTACACAAAAATCATCCACCAAATCAGCCAACTGTATGGAATATATGTATTTATATATATTGAAATAAACGTTGATAGTATTTGAAACAACACATGCCAGGCTGCTTTGATGGCTGATTTTTGGCATACACAACATTCTTCTTTTGAGTTTCTTTATTTACCTTCCTTTTTTTTTCTTTTATTCATGTAGATCTAGAAGACAGTGACAGGATACAACTCATGGTTTGTTCTGGATTGTAGCAAGAATTGGAGGATGATCCACTGATTCTTATTTAATTAGACGTTGTTCTTTTCATGGTTAAATCAATGGAAGCCATATCTTTTTCTTCTTCCCTTGATCCCGCGAACACACAACTTGATGTCTTTCGCATCGGATGCTAGTCGATGGCGACGGTTCAGATTCTTGATGAGGCTAGCAGGCTTGCATAGCAAGCCTGCAATGCCGGAATGATGACGTGGCCACTGCTGTTGGTAGATGAGATACTCATCAACTAGATCTTCTAACTGGAAAGCTGCTTGAGCCATGGTTTGATCCCGTCATCGTCTTCTGTGGCAGCTCTTGTGTAGTGCATCCTTGAGGAAGGCCCATATGCTCTCTAGTTCATCTTTCACATCTTTAAACTCTTTGTGGACGCTTTGGAGAGTTCTTGCTTTATCTCTTGGCAATGGAAACAGTTGATCAAGGGGGAAAAGATACTGCAATTTTGACTCAGCATTTAGATGACAATGATTTAAATATGAATATAAATGATAGAAGACTATGGAGTTGCCTAATCTACACAACCGATCCTGCTCAATGTACATGAACATGAACTTTCTGTTTCTTTGTTTGCTTGTTTGCTATTTCTAATGCTTACTTAAATTCATGTTTAAATTTCATTTTTTGTGCTTGGTGTTTGCTTTCTTGGTTTATTATGTCTCTTCTTCAAGGATTTTCTAGGTACACCACAAGCTTTACTGCAGAACTAGTCACTTTTGGGGCATTTTCTTTTATCATCTATAAGAGCTGCAGCAACAGTAAACAAGAACCAGAGGAAGAAAGAAGAAACTAAGAAGAAAGAGAAAAAAAAAAAAAACTAGAAGGAACAAGAAAGCATGAGCTGAATGAATAAACTTCTATATTGATTTGAATTAGAATGAATGAATGAATAGATTGCTGATAGTGTTGAGACATATATATAAGGACAAGGAACAGACTCAACAAGTATATCCTGAACAATTAACTAACTCACATCAGCAATCTATTATCTATTACAACAAGCATTAACTAACAACTTGCTATACAACTCCAAAATACAAATAAGTTTCCAAGTGCTTGCTCCTTCCATGCAAAACTGGATTGGCAGTGAGATGACAAGAGCTTAAGTTATCATAGAATATCGTTGGTGCAATGGATTGAGGGACTTGCAGCTCTCTAAGTAGCAATTGAATAGACATTATTTTAGTTTGAGCCGATGCAATGGCCCTATGCTCAGCTTCAGTTGATGATCTACTGACTTTAGTTTGCTTTGAGCACTTTCAGGAGATTAGATTTGTCCCAAGATAAAAACAAAATCCACTAACACTCCTTCGATCATCCATATCAGCAGCCCAGTCTACATCTGCAAAAGCCAAGATTCTAAAATGCATTTAGAAAATATCATACTATGATTATATGTACCTTGTAGATATCTTAAAATTCTCTTCACAGCTTTCCATTGTTAAACAGTTGGACTATGCATAAATTGAGAACATCTATTCACATCATAAGCTATGTCTGGCCGAGTAATTATAAGATACTGAAGAGCTCCAAGAAGTGATCTGTATTTCTTTGGGTCCTCAAATGCCTCCGAGTCTTTTGAATGTAGCTTTATTGATGAAACCATGTGAGTTGGCATGGATTTAGCATCAAGCATTCCAGCCTTCTGTAAAAGATCTTTTGTATATTTAGTTTGAGTGAGCATAAGTTTCTGTCCTGGTAAATGATCAACCTCCAATCCCAAAAAATAATTCAGCCTCCCTAGATCTTTTAATGGAAAGACAGAATTCAAATGATTGATTAACTTCTGAATTTCTGCACTATTGGAACGTGTGACAATGATATCATCAACATAAAATAGAAGATAAATAATGTCAGTTTTTGATTTCCTTATGAACAAAGCAATATCATGAGGAGCATTATTAAAACCAAAAGATTTCAAAGTGTTAGCAAGAGTCCTATACTAGGCACCGGCACGTGATGCCTAGTTTAGACCATATATGGCTTTATGAAGCTTGCAAACTTTATCAGAGTTATCAATCTGATAACCAGGAGGTTGTCTCATGAAAACAACATCGGTCAAGATACCATTTAAAAAAGGATTATCGAAATCGAATTGTCTTAAACACCAGCCTTGAGTTAAAGCAATTGTCAAGATAATTCTAATATTTGTTGGTCTTACAACAGGACTAAATATCTCTTCATAGTCTATTCCCTCTTTTTGTTGAAATCCTTTGGTAACAAGCCTAGCTTTGTGCCTTAGAATTTCGCCTTTGGGATCTTTCTTAAGAGCAAATATCCATTTGCAATTTAGAACAGTTGCATTCTTGGGTGGATCAACTAAACTCCAAGTCTTGCATTTGGTCAAGGCTTGGAGTTCGACATCCATAGCAAGTTTCCATTGAGGAACCGTTAAGGCCTGTGTAGCAGATTTTGGTATGACAGTGCTTAAATCAATTTTGCTATTAGCAACACAATTTAGAGATTTAGGTTTTAAATTCCCTGTCTTAGATATAGTAAGCATAGAGTGAGTATTAATTCCATCTGCAGCAATAACAGTATCATTGTTAGTGATATTTGGTAAGGCAAGTTCAATTCCACTCATTGGAATCTGAGTAGTATTAAGAGTAGCAGATTGAGTTGAGGATTGTGAAATAGGTGATGAGCTTTGTAGTTGCAGCAATTTATGGAGAAGCCTTCAATGTGCTAGGAATAGTTTTAGTTGGAGATGCTGAAATTTCTTCAAGTTGACATCTCTTAGTGCTTGTCTCTAAAACTGTATGATAACTGGTATGTACTACTTTTTAGCAGTCAAATTTCTCAGGTGTTTTTGTCTTGAATATGGTTGATCAAATCTAGATCATTTTACTATCTGTTATTTTCCTACTACTTGACTGCCTAAATGGGTTGGTTGCAGTGAAAAGATACTGTAATTTTAGGTGCACTTCAACAGCAATGTTATTGTTAAGAGTTTGAATTTATGAATTTTGAAACTACTACTTTAAAGAGTTTATGTTCAAATCCATGGTAGAGAGAGCCTAAAAGTTAGAGAAAAATGTGAAAAATTCAAATAAAAGCAAAGTGTCTTCCTTTTGTTTTACATAATGTGACAATCTCGTATGAATTATTAGTCTACTATTTAACTCACTTTTGAAACTAGGTTATATTCAAATAAATTACTAAAATCTCTTTAGTACGTACTAGCTTGGATAATCAGACTAGAGAGAGAGAGAAAGAGAGAGGTTTATGTTAGATGAGAGAAAACTCATGTAATTGAAATCAAATGAGAAATGAGAGAGTTGAGTATTCACTGATATAAGAATGAGTTATATACAGAGTGTAGAAAGTGTAACTAACTGAACTGAACTCTAACTACCTTAACTACCTAAGGTTAACTTAGATCACGTGTAAAAAGTGTAACTAACTGAACTGAACTCTAGCTACCTTAACTACCTAAGGTTAACTTACATCACAAGTAAACTCACTATGGTTAATTAAATCTAACTAATTAACTGCTATATAACTAATATCCTCCCTCAAGTTGGAGCATACAAGTTGTATGTGCCTAACTTGGACATAAGAAAACGAAATTGAGGAGCAGGGAGAGCTTTAGTTAGAATGTCTGCTACTTGGCGTTTACTAGAAACATGGATGAGCTTGACAGTGCCTGCAACCACCTTGTCCCGAATGAAATGACAATCAATCTCAATATGCTTGGATCGTTCATGCAGCGTTGGATTGGTTGCCATTTGTATTGCAGAGAGATTGTCATAAAACAACATTCCCGAAGTGACCTGAATGTCCATGAACTTCAGCAAGGCCATGACAGAGACCATCTCACAGGATGCATTTGCTAATGCACGATATTCAGCTTCAGTGGAACTTCTGGATACAACATCTTGTTTCTTGCTCTTCCAAGACACAAGAGAATCACCTAAAAAAGTGCAATAACCTGTAGTTGATCGCCTTGTATCTAAGCAGCTCCCCTAATCAGCATTGGCATACATTGAGATGTTAAACTTGGAAGAAGAAGAAAACAAGAGTCCTTGTCCTGGTGCTCCCTTCAGATATCTCAAGACATGGTGAACCGCATTGAGATGTGGAATTCTGGGATCAGAAATGTATTGAGCTAACTTTAGCACTGCAAAGGTGATGTCAGGTCTATAAATGGTGAGGTACATCAACCTTCCAACTAGGCGACGATAGGCTGAAGCATCCGAAACTGGATCACCTTCAGCAGCTCTCAGTTTAAGGTTGGCCTCCATTGGTGAATTTGCAGGTTTGCAGTCCAAGTATCCTATGTCTTCTAAGAGTGAGAGAGTGTACTTCCTTTGAGTGAGGGAAATACCTTTCTTGGACCGTGCCAGTTCAAGGCCAAGAAAGAACTTGAGGTCTCTAAGAATTTTGAGTTTGAAAATTGTTTGCAGCTGAAGCTTTACCTTATCCACCAAATCCTATGTTGGCCCAACTATGATGATATCATCAACATAGACAATAAGGTAAGCTGTTGTGCTTCCTTCTCCAAGGCAAAAGAAGGAATAATCCTGTCTACATTGCCTAAAACTGTGCTGCAGTAAAGTAGAGCTTAACTTGTTGAACCACTACCTCGAGGCCTGTTTTAAGCCATAGAGGGATCTTGTAAGCTTGCAGACCAGCCCTTTGTTCCTCTGACGGCGTCCTAAGGGAAGATCCATGTAGACTTCTTCATTCAGCTCTCCATTTAAGAAAGCATTGTTGACATCTAATTGCAGGAGACTCCACTGCTTCACAGCTGCAATGGTGAGTAAAATTCTGACTGTAGTGATCTTGGCTACAAGACTGAAAGTGTCTCTGAAGTCAATTCCAGCTTGTTATGTGTAATCCTTCGCCACTAAGCGTGCTTTGTAGCATTCCAAATTACCATCAGCCTTCATCTTTGCCTTGTACACCCATTTGCATCCAATGGTGTGTTTATCCTTGGGTAATGTAGTCAATTCCCAAGTGTGGTTATCCTGCAATGCATCAAGTTCTTCCTTTATTGCCTGTCTCCATTCTTGGAATTTGACAGCTTGATGGTAGAACTGAGGTTCTAGTATAGCATTAGCATTTGCTATGTAGTGATGGTAGCTGAGGTTTAGTCTATGATCACTGGAATATTTTGAAATTAGGTAAGGTATGGTGTGACAGACATAGTCATTGAGGTATGTGGGAGGGTGAGATATTCTGTTAGACTTCCTGGTTGGAGGAGGTTGAGATAAGGTTGGAGTTGTGTGTATTGGTGGAGGTTGTGTTGAGGTGAGTTGCTGTGAGGGTTGAATTTGTGTGGTTGGAGAAATATCAATGTCTGCTATAGGTTTGGGTAAAACAAAGTCAGAGAAGGGATCTTCAATTGCTTTGAGGTGAGAAGAAGAACTAAAAAGCATTATTTGTTCATGAAAGACTACATCTCTAGAGATAAAGAATTCCTTGGTGCTGAGGTTATATAACTTGTAGCCCTTGTACCCAATTGGATAACCAACAAAAATAGAAAGAATAGCTCTTGGACTGAATTTTGTCCTATGGTTTGAAATTATTGCAGCATAAGTAAGACATCCAAAGTTCCTCAAGGCTGTATAGTTTGGACTTTTGCCAAATAGCAATTCAAAGGGAGATTTGAATTCTAGGCGTGAGCTTGGATTTCGATTGATTAAGAAAGCTGCAGTAGTTACACATTCTCCCCAAAAGGAAATAGGCACCTTTGACTGGAAATGGAGGGCTCTTGCTACATTTAGGAAGTGCTGGTGCTTTCTTTCCACCACTGCATTCTGCTGTGGTCTGTGTGGGCATGAGAACTGGTGTAAGACTCCTCTCTCTTGGAAGAAGTCAGTGAGTGCAAGTTCTTTTGCATTGTCAGACCTGAAAGACTTAATTCTTGTTCCAAATTGAGTCTCAATTAATGAATAAAACTGCTTCAAACAAGCTGCTACATCAGATTTGTAAGCTAGAAGATAAATCCAATAGAATCTAGTTGCCTCATCCACAATTGTCAGAAAATACTTCTTTCCGTTATAAGTGGGAGCATGATATGGTCCCCCAAACATCACAATGTATAAGGTCAAATGCATGATTGGAAAGATTATTGTGAGACTCAAATGGTAATTTCTTAAACTTTGCAAGAGGACAAACAGTACATGAACTACAATCAGGTTTATTTTGTAAATGTTAGACATTATCTAAATGCTGAAGAACTTTAGAAGAGACATGTCCTAAGCGAGAATGCCATAGGCTAGACTCACACAGATTTATTGAAGCTATATTAGAAGTGACAGGTAATTGTGACTCATTGGTATGGGAATCTGCTTGCAGGATGTAAAGTCCTTGATGCAAGTTACCCATCCAAATCCTCTTCAAGGTGTTGCTGTCCTGAATTGTGAACGAATCAGCACCAATGGTAACAGTAAAAGCAGTGTTAGCTAAGAAAGCAGAAATGGATAGTAAGTTTACATGGAAATTGGGTACATAAAGAACATTGGGTAATGAAATGTGTTTGTTGAGTATGACCGTTCCTATGACATTAGCAGAAAAGGTTTTACCATTTGGCAAACTGACAGAGAATTTCTTAGAGGAGTGGAAATTTGAGAAAAGAGACAAATCACATGCAATATGAATAGTGGCACCACTATCCAAGATTCAAGATTTCCTTGGTAAAATTGACCTTGACATTGAGGTGTTTAGAATTATACCTGCTGGAGTCATCACTTCCATGTCAGAATTCGAAAAATGTCTTGAGCTTGATGGTTGTTCAACAAACTTAGAAGCTGCTGCGCCTGATTCGAAGTCAAGTTTAGTGAGGAACTTTCTTGTGTGTGGAAACTTGATTCACAGAAGGCTTGGCACTCTTTCCCTTCCAATAATTTGGAGGATAACCATGGATCTTGTAGTATTTATCCACTGAGTGATCAAGAATTCCACAATGAGAACAAAGTGGTTTATCCTTCTTGCCTGAGGTCTTGCCTTTTCCTTGCACCTGCTGTTGTGTGGGTTGGTTTCTTGCATAGAAAGCAACTTGATTGTGTGGAGAAGTAGATGCACCCAACGACTTATGCTTCTCTTCTTGTGTGATCAAGGAAAGAACCTTGTTGATGGCAGGCAATGGTTCCATGAGCATAATTTGACCTCAAATCTGAGCAAAAGAATCATCCAGTCCCATGAGAAAGCAATGCACATACTCAGCTTGGAGGAACTCTTGCATAGCTCGAGCATCTCCGCAATTGCATTGCACTGGGCGATAAGAATTCAACTCTTCCCAAAGCACCTTGATCTTTGTGAAGTATTGAGAAACAGACATGATTCCTTGATGAAGATTCATGAGTTCACGCTTTAGCTCGAATATGCGTGGACCATTTCCATGCTGAAAACGTTCTTTCAAGTCATTCCACAATTCTATTGCTGAATCTGTGTAGACTAAAGACGTTGCAATTTCTCTTGAAACGGAATTCAATATCTAAGTGCTCACTACATCATTCACGCACAGCCAATTCTCAAACATTGTTGGCTCGGTGACAGGATCTGGCTGAGGAACAGCACCGATGATGAATCCTAATTTTCGCTTAGCATTCAAAGCTTTCTTCATGGCTCTGCTCCATGAATGGTAATTGTCTTCAGCGAGTTGCTGAGTGACAAGAATCAAACCAGGTTGATCATGAGAGGAAATCTGATATGGATCTATTGCCATGGACTGAGTTGCTGGAACTGCAGAGGTCGCAGCTGAAGAAACCTGTGAATCCATGAATCTTTGAAGAAAAGAAAGGAAAAGATTCAGATCTTCTTTCTCAAGCTCGTTGATCGGAAATGATTCTCACACCGTGATAAATCGAATGGTGAAACAATCAAATCTCATCAATCTCTATCGAATGAGCCTAAGAAAGAGGAGAATAGAAGAGGATCGAAGAAGATGAAAAATTCAGAGAATGGAGAAAAACGAAGAGTTCAGAGAAGGATGGAGAAGAATTTGCGGAAGCTTCATGAAGGTTCAAGAAAATACTTCTGATACCATGTTAGATGAGAGAAAACTCATGTAATTGAACTCAAATGAGAAATGAGAGAGTTGAGTATTCACTTATATGAGAATGAGTTATATACAGAGTGTAGAAAGTGTAACTAAGTGAACTGAACTCTAACTACCTTAACTACCTAAGGTTAACTTACATCACAAGTAAACTAACTATGGTTAATTAACTCTAACTAATTAACTGCTATATAACTAATAGCTTATAAGTAGTTCATAACACATATTGATCAGTTTCTGCTACCAACGTATAATTAAGGAAATATGTCCATATCTGGACACGACCCAAAAAAAAAAACTCTGAAAATATAAAAAATTCAAAATAATAATAAAAAAAAAAACAAAGAAATTACATGAAACTATAATTTTAACTTCCTGAAAAATTAAAAAGATTGTTTCAATTTCTAACAGAAAAAGAAGTCTCACAATCCTTGAAACAGAAATTCCAATACAGCGCTGCATAAATAACAAACTAATTGAACCTAAAAAGCTTAAAAATGTCTGCAAACAATTACATTCATTTTGAGATTTCATCTGCCTTAGTTAAATAATTAAACCTCAGAAAACACTCTTAATTCACACTCACCAAAGCATTTAAGAAGAGCAGCAATGCCATTGTTGTGAATGGGCCACATGGAGAACCTGAAATTTCTGGACAATTCAGAACAAAATATTATTAGGGTTGTATGCCTGTATAGAAGGCTCAATTGTTTATACTGAAAAAATTACAAATAAATAGCTCTTCAGTACCTTTCTGTTATCTAAGTCATGATTAAAAGGAACATAATAAATCACAAATGTTAAAGAATATAACCAAAGAAACTGGAAAGAGAAAAGAGAGAAAAACTATTCCAGGAGTTAGATGAAGCTTGCATACTAAACTATAAAAAAATGGTAACATAAAATTTAGAGTTTAGACACTTATTCGGAAGAAAGGCGCTCACACCTTGTATTTCCAGAGTTGGAAGTTTAACGATTTAACTGCTCCTCGAATGACGAATAACACGAGTGTCAAAGACAGCAAACTTTGGACCAACTTTGTGTCTGATATAAACTATGGGAACATGGTTTATGATCCAGTTTTGTTGACCTCCACTAGGATCAATGCTTTCATCAAGCTCATTTGGCATGTCAACAAAATATAGATCTTCAAGATTCACTAGGTGGTGAATACCGAAAGGAGCCTTCTTCATTTGAGGGATATCTTCTAACTTGAGCCTTTTGAGATTAGGCAGGGCTCCTCTGTCAATAAGAATTGAATTCAAACCATACAAGTTTTTGAGTGTGAGTTCCTTCAACTTTCGAAACCCTCTTTCTTGAAAGTGCAAGCTTTTGCCCTCATACGCAGCATCATACATCAAGAGGTGCATCAAATTCGACATATCTTGAAGCAACTTCAACGGATCATCACCTAACTTGGAGTATGACAAGGACAACCTAGCAAGATACCTAAGCTCTTGAATACTATCTGGTAACTTCTCTAACTTCCCCCTTAGGCGTAGATACTGAAGTTGAGGCACAGATGAAACAATAGGAAAATCAATGACTTCATTTTCATCTGTAGCACTTATTTCTAGAGTCTCCAAGTGACACATCCCACTTATTGAGGCACGCAGCACGGTTCCATATTCTCGCTTCATGTGACTCAAGGCCAATGATCTCAACTGCTTCAACTTTCCTAGCTCAGAGAGTAGCTCTACTCCACCATGATTTGCCTTCACTAAGCATAGAGTTTGCAGTGATGTCAAGCTTCCAACAGCACCATTCATCTGAACACCCTTTTCCCAATCCAAGGACATGCGAAAATCAACCTTGAAGTTTAGATGGTATGCTATGAGATGTCTAAGCTTTTTCAGCTTGGTAATCTCTTTCGGTATCTCTCGGATGCGTGTTTGTCTTAGATCCAATGTCTCTAAGTTCTGTAGCTTGCCAATGGATTTCGGAAGAGTTCTTATGTTTGTGTTGCGCAAGCTTAAATACCTCAAGTGGAGCAACTTTCCCAAATTTTCAGGAACATGACCAAGTGGAGCATCCCTGAAATTTAGCACTCTCAATAGCCTGCATGTTTTTACAATACTTTCTACAAAGTTTTCTGACAACTCTTCAACTCTAAAAATATGCAGCGATCGGATACTTGAACTTAAACTTGCGATGAAATCGCTGGGACTATTTGCTATCGCCAGGCACCGAGTTATGCCAGCAATGGGTGGTGATTGATCTTCTTTAGAAACAAACCTTGCGAAACTTAAATCCTCCATATTCCTCACAATCAATTCGCGAAATAAATCATGAACTCTACAACTTTCAACTCTGCCATCAACTTGAATTGAGACTTGGACCAAACTTCTGTGGATCAATTCTGTTAAATATTGTTCTGCAACTTCTTCCAGAGTTCTTCCCTTCTCCTGTTTAACAAATCCCTCGGCTATCCACTGCCAAATTAGTCTCTCTGAATTGACTAAATAATCTTCAGGATATAATCCAAAGTACAAGAAACATGACTTCAAATTGTATGGTAAATCATAACTAAGAGCTAGAATCTTTGTTATCCCACTCAAATGGGGATTTTTCTCAAACTCTGAGCTCAGGTTCTCACTCAAATTCCTCCATTGAATTGCATTCTTTTCTTTTGTAGATAAAAGACCGCCAATTGCCACGACCGCCAGTGGTAATCCCTTGCATTTCTTAACAATCTCGAAGGAGATATCCGCGAGTTCCTTTGGACAACGTCCATCCGAGTCGAATCTAAAGGCCTTCTTGCAAAAAAGCTCCCAATATTTTTCTTGAGTTAAAGGTTGCAAGTTGTGTACATTAACAAAAGAAGATCTCTTACAAAACTCGGCAACATTCATGCTCCTAGTAGTAATCATTACCCTGCTTCCTTTCTTATTATCAAACACAGCAAATTCGATTTCCCCCCAGAAGTTTACATTCCATACATCATCAAACAATACCAGATACCTCTTTTGCTGCAAGAAACTCCTCACTTCGCCAATCAACGACTCTTGATCCATTCTCGAAAGATCGACAGTAGGAGGAGCCTCTCTCCTTTCTTTGTAAAACTGATCTAACATGTTCCTCAACAATCCTTCTATTGTGTAAGATTGAGACACCGTGATCCAACCATGACAATCAAAACTTGCAATCACATTCGTGTCATCATAAACCTTCTTGGCAAGAGTGGTTTTTCCTAACCCTCCCATTCCCACAACTGAAATAACCGTTCTGTCTGCTGTCCCTTCTACCAACCAACCAACCAGTTCGTCTCTCGCAGCTTCCAATCCCACAACATCAGATTCTTCCATGAAAAGAGAGGCCATTCGAGTGTCATAGATGTTAACACCACGTCTCTCTCTTGAGCTGCAATGGAAACCATATCTTTCACTTCTTTCCTTGATCCCGCGAACACGCAACTTGATGTCTTTCGCATCGGAAGCTAGTCGATGGCGACGGTGCAGATTCTTGATCAAGGAAGCAGGCTTGCATAGCAAGGCTGCAATGCCGGAATGATGACGTGGCCACTGGTGTTGGTAGATGAGATACTCATCAACTAGATCTTCTATGTGGAAAGCTGCTTCTCTGAGCTGCTTGTGCCATGTTTTGATCCCATCATCATCTTCTGCAGCAGATCTTGTGTCTGCATCCTTGAGGAAGGCGCATATGCTCTCTAGTTCATCTTTCACATCTTTAAACTCTTTGTGGACGCTTTGGAGAGTTCTTGCTTTATCTCTCAGCAATGGAAACAGTTGATCAAGGGCAAAAGATACTGCAATTTCTGCCATTTCTTTCTTTTCCCTATGAACTGATTTGTGTCAGCCACAGCTTCTGAAAAATATGAGTATATCCTCCACTTTCCACTTGCCATACTTTCTCGGTTAACTACTTTTTTCTTTTCCTTTTTGTATTAAAAAATTTTAGACAGGTTTAAAAGAACTTTACCCCTACTTAAGTAGTGATTGACTTTTTGTCTTTTGGCACTTAGGAAAATGTAAGTTTGATTATTTTACTGAAAAATACATTATGTTAGTAGTTGATTGTTGATAAAATATATGCAAAATACTTTTCCCTGTTCTTTTTTTGTTTTCATTTTGTAACTAATTCATACCATGTGGTGTCTTTTTGGTCAACTATCTTTTTTTTTCAAGTGAGATTATCTTTATTTTTATAAAAATATGTTAAATTAAAGTAAAACAGCTAGGAAAAGAAAAAGGAAATGAAAAGATAAGAAAGAAAAGGGAGATATAAAAATGTGTTGAGTTTATCTACATCTTGCTATCCTCACATGAATTTTCTCAACCACATATAGCTTGTCTGTCTACATAAGGGAACTTTTCCTAAATCTCATTGAAAAATCAGGATATCAATTATCTCTCTCTCTTTTTTTTTTTTTTTGGTTCAGAGGATATCAGTTATCTAGGTTATGCCAAATATATTATCAAAATGATAGTTGATGTTATAAAATTGAAGCTATAATCGAAGCTATAGTAGAACTAAAGCTATATAAAAGAGAATATAAGAAAAGGAAGAGAGAGAAAGCTGTAGAGAGCAAGTATTAGAAATTCTTATTGATTTCTCGATATATAAAACTTATGAAATCATAGTCCTATTTATAGTAAAAGATTTACTATTACATGAAAAGGAATGAACGGCTATGATTCATTTACTATGCAACATAGTAACTTGATTTGGAATGGACGGCCATGATTTATTGGGTTACTATGCAGCATAGTGCCGGCATAGTAACCATCTGCCGACACTCAATAATTGTAACACTCCCCCTTGGACGTCCATTATGAATATGCCTCATTAAAAACCTCGCCAAGAAAAATCCTGTGGGAAAAAAAAACTTGACTGAGGGGAAAAAGAGTACGATATCCTGTTTGATGAGTCCTACCTCGTTAAAAACCTTGTCCAGAAAAACCTTGTAGGATAAAAACCAGATCAAGGGAAAAAGAGTACAGTCTCCCCCTGTTGGCAACATCATTTGATATCTCGCAATCGTCGCATGCCGATTTTGTATACCAACTTTTCAAATGTAGTTGTAGGGAGTGCCTTTGTAAATAAGTCCGCCAGATTATCAGTTGAGCGGATCTGTTGTACATCAATCGAACCTTGATTTTGAAGGTCATGAGTGAAGAAGAACTTAGGAGAAATATGCTTCTTCCTATCACCCTTGATGTACCCATTCTTGAGCTGAGCGATACATGCAGTGTTATCTTCATACAGAGTTGTTGGAGCTATCTTCACATCAGACAACCCGCATGATGATTGAATATATCTAATCAAATTTCTCAGCCAAAACCATTCACGACTTGCTTCATGTATTGCTAATATCTTGGCATGATTTGAAGAAGTCGCAGCTATAGTCTGCTTCGTAGATCTCCAAGATATGGCCGTGTCACCAAATGTAAACAAATATCCTGTCTGAGATCTACCTTTATGGGGATCAAATAGACATCCCGCGTCTGCATAACCCACCAGTTGTGGTTTGGATTCATATTTATAAACTAACCCCATATCAACCGTTCCATGAAGATACCTAAAAATTTGTTTAATTCCAGTCCAATGCCTTCTGGTTGGAGAGGAACTATATCTTGCTAATAAATTTACAGCGAACGATATGTCAGTTCGTGTATTATTAGCGAGATACATCAATGCTCCAATAGCACTGAGATATGGTACTTCAGGACCAAGGACTTTTTCATTATCTTCTTTAGGTCGGAACGGATCTCTT
>JASCZI010272134.1:0-30045 GCA_036250425.1 Stylosanthes scabra
ACTTTATTGTTGAGGCAGGCATGCCAATCTGCCTTCATCTCTTTCAAAGGGACACGATCATGAGGCCTGAAAGATTTAAAGCAATTATTAAACCATGTAAAAACTAGAAAGTTAAAACAGGATTTTATTTTAGTGTGAATTATGTCTTTTTACACCCCGAAATAACAAAAAATAACTCCAAACTGAGATCAGATGTTACACATCTGTTTAAGAATCTTATGGAATTGTGGTCAACTTTAAACATTGATTCAGCTGCAGAAATGAATGTGTTCTTCCCTTTTCTCAATATATACGGTTGAACATGGGAATGACACTTTCAGCAACTCCTGATAGAATTTTGGAAGCATGTGTGTGTTTGAAAAAGATAGATGTGTTATATAGGTTTTCTAAATAGAGTGGAGGCATGTGTATCAATGCATACAAGAATGACGAGAGCATTTTACCCTTACATTTAACTGAAAAACATGATTATACTTTACCTCTTTGGACCTGATACACAAGGTTCTACATCCTCAAGTTTGAGCTCCAAATATGATGAGTACACTCTTTCCACTTGAGGCTGCACGAAATAAAAATCCCAAGTCAAATGGGACCATTTCAAACCACTGAAACATAACTATTACAAAAAACACATGCAGGAAGCATGGTACCTCACTGTAGTCCACAAACATCTTATTGGCTCGTAAATAGGATTCTATCATGGCAACCTGTAAGGAAGATATGTAAGCAAATGTAGACAACATAAAGAAGCATGATATAAGTGTTAACTTACAGTTTCGTCACTTCTTCCTGTCAACTTCAGATATTGCAAAGTGATATGATCAACAGGAAAGAAGCCCATGGTTGCACCATATTCAGGAGACATGTTTGCTATGGTGGCACGATCTGCCAAAGGCAGTTCACTCATGCCTTCCCCTGCATAATTAAGGTTAAAAAAAAACAATTATCTAAGGGAAGAATAATCAGGTAGGCAGGTCGCGCTATGGCAGAACCAGAACAACAAAAACTTCATAACATCGTTTGCGTTAGTTAACACTTACCGTAAAACTCCACAAACTTGCCAACAACTCCATGTTTCCTTAGCATTTGAGTAACAGTCAACACCAAATCAGTAGCTGTCACACCGCTTCGTAGTTTTCCTAATAATTTAAATCCAACAACACCTGGTAGGACCATGCTCATGGGCTGGAAAAACATGAGATAAATAAATTATCTAATAACATCTTAGCACCCAAATAATCAATTAATCTACTAGATAGCATAGGAGGAAATGAAAAACTTATCAAATATACTCAATAAATTAACTCCAACACACTAACATGTTAAAGAATTTCATGGAGTTCCATAAAAAAATGACAAATCTACATTTTCTTTTACCTGGCCAAGCATAGCAGCTTCTGCTTCAATTCCACCAACTCCCCACCCAGCAACACCCAAGCCATCAATCATAGTTGTGTGAGAATCAGTTCCCACAACACTGTCTGGATAAAGCACACCATTCGTGTTGAACACAACTCTACCGAGGTATTCTAAATTGACCTACACAAATTGAGTTGCAAAATTTAATTTAGGAGACAAACTATTATAAGCTAGATTAAAAATCATGAAAATTTTCCTTGCCCCAAAAATAAAAATCTTCAGAGAGTAAATGTTCGAAAATTAGGTCATACATCTACATCAGTGGAGATTTGAATGAGGCACTGACCTGGTGAACTATTCCTGATCCGGGAGGAACAACAAGCATGTTATTGAATGCAGTTGAACCCCACTTGAGGAAACCAAATCTTTCCTTGTTCCTCTGAAATTCAAGTTCCATGTTTGCCTGAACAGCATTTTCTGATCGCGCCACATCAACCTGAACCGAGTGATCAATGACAAGATCTACTGGTACCTAAAGGGAAACAATTGTGAAATCATTAGAGTTTAAGTAACTAAATACTAAAAAACAAAAAAAAATCAATATTAGTCTGAATCAATTAATGTGCTCAAGCATACTGCTTACCAAGGGATTAATTTTATTAGAATCACCACCAAGGTTGTTCATTGCGTCTCGCATGCAAGCAAGATCAACAACAGCAGGCACCCCAGTAAAATCCTGATATTGACATTCAAAGCTCATTGAGTACCATAAAAAAGTTTGCTCAAATCAAATAACATAACAAAAACAATATCTGCTATATCTTCATGGCCTCACAACACTCACCTGAAGCAGCACTCTAGCTGGCTTGAATGGAATTTCCACCTGTTTGGGAGCAGAATTCTCCCAATCAATAATTTTTTCGACGTCATGCTTCTTAACTTGAAAGTCATCACAGTTACGAATCGCAGATTCCAAAAGTATCCTGATAGAGTAAGGAAGTTTATCTGACAAGGCAAACACAAGAAATAAAAAGTAATTCACCATCAAACTCCGTATCAGATTTCAAGTAATCAAGAATCAAATGATATCACAAGTCACAACACAACATTGCGTCTAACACTTTGATTTCTTTCCTCCAGATCCAATGCAATTAACAACGAGAAAACAGCAACAGATCTCAAAGAACATAAATCCAGATTTCTATTTTCATAATATTAGTTAGTTAAAACTGACCGATTCTTGGATCATTAAGAGCTGGCAAGCTATAGTAGGTTCCGAAGTCACCATCACCAGCAGGCTTCGGAAGCGTCTTCAGAATGGTGTGAAAGGGGTTTGAAGCCGCCGCTGTAACAACGAAGCAATCAATCAATCAATCAAATATATGAAGGAGAAAAGAATGAATGGTAATAAGAAGCGAAAGTGAAGGAGCATGTATGGCGTTACCCATAGTTCAGTGAATGTAGCTATGAGATTGTGGATCGATCAAACGAGAGAGGGAGAGGGAGTAGGTGAAGTGAGAAGAGAGATGATAGAAGAGAAGAGAAAAAAGGTGGAACGTGGTATTGTCCTGATATAAAAATAAAAATATATAATTTTTTTTTAATTATTGGGTTAGTTGTCGTGAGGGAAATGTCGAGTGCTTCATGAGAATAGGAGATCCGTTGATGTGTCATATGTTAATGACCGTATATTCAAGAATGATCCTCCTTACCACCACACCTAATATTCTCCTCGTCCTCCCAATAATTCTCTATGCACCACGTCACAACAAAAACAAAATCAAAATATCTCATAGTTTAATATAAAGATATTTTTGCCGTGTAAACTCTTTCTCCTGATCAGATAAATCAAGAACTGTATATATAAGTTTTATTTAAGAGTTTTTTATTGGTTAATAAGTTATTGCAGGTGTAATGCGAGTTTTGAAATTTCAACATTTACTTAATGTACTTATCACTAGACTCACAAAAATTGGTAAAAGTTTTTATTTTTATTAGAGTGATGATATTAGACTAAAAAAAAAATGATACTAGACTTACAAAATTTATCTTTTTGAATTAATATTCGACCAATAAATATATTTTAAGAGAAATGTTAGATCTACAAATTAAATTAAGTAATCAACTTGATGATTTATGTGTCTCCTTTTTATTTTTAACTAATATTAGTAATTTTTTATTACAATTAATTTAATTAAACTTCGTTATTATTTTTTTTTAATATTTAATAAAAAAAGTTCTAGTCATTAACATTTATCTTTTTATTATTTGGTTTGTTCCTCCTTCTAATAAGTTAGTGCATTTGTCTATTATACTAAAATCGATAGATGTGTTGTATAAGAAAATTACGTTTTATAAGTCTTTAATATTATTTAAAATTTTAGTTTGATTCTTCATTTATACTTTTTTTGGTAATTTTTGTTCCGTTTTCAATTTCTTTTGGAGATTTTGTTTTGGTTGGCTTTTGAAGATATTTTATTGTCTTAAAATTAAGAGGAGGAGAATCAATTTTTTTAAAAAAAAAAAGAAAAAGAAAAAAGAAAGTGAAGGTGACTAAGATAAGCTCGTGTCAATGTATTCTTGTATACGGGGATAGGGCCAGAAGCCCACAATAACTCGCATCTTTTGGCCCAATTATAGTTTTTTATTTCAGGCTAAACGCGTTTCTGAAGAAAAATCTACTGAAGCCTTACAAACATTTAGAATAGCTCAATAAGAAAAAAAACATATTCTCTTCTCCCAGTTGCAGGACTTGCTTTTCTTCCCCAGTTAACTGGGAAAAAAAGCATTTATTTATTTATTTATATTTTCTTCAACACTAAATAAAGTAAAATATGGATATTCAGTTGCAGTATCTTAAAATCTTATGCAATAAATTCTTCTTTCATTTAGTAATTTGGACGACCTGTTAATTAAAAGTAATCATTCTAACTTCCAACTTTTACCAAAGTTTTATTAATGTTTAATTATTATTATATATTAACAATATTAACAATGTAGAAGAGTTGTATATCATCATCAAAACCGTATCTTTATGTTATAAAATTTTATGACAATAGAAAATTGATCAAATACTTTTACTAATGTGTATATATGTCTATTCTAGTCAATCAAATCAAACTAAATTATTTAATTTATGCTAAATAAAATAGCATTTTGGTTTGAATAATATAAAAGATAATCAAAATAAATTTTTATTATAAATAATTTAATTGGATTTGATAAAAGAAAATAAATATACACAAAAAATTACTATTATACTATTATGTATATTAAATTAATTAATATATTTATATAAATTTAATTTTAATTAATTGATAGCATAAATTTTTTTTATACAATTATATAATTAGATTTGTGTATTTATATAATTTTAAAATAATACATTTATAAATTAATATTTTTTTAGTCATATGATAGAATATAATTGAATGTCCGTAAAACTTTTTTACACATAAAAATTAAATTCTATTTATATATAAAAAAAGTATCGTTTAGGTATTTGCGTATAGAAACACGAAGGAGATGGGTCACTCTCTTGTCTCTATCCGAAGTGAAAAGACCAACCTGTCCATGAGAATATGAGATGGTGAGTTCACTGAGTTGGTGACGATCGGAACTCTTGTTGGTCAATTGTAGACTTTTATATCAGAGTTCAATTTTTTATTTTTTTGGGTGACTATATATGATAGTTCAATTTTGTTAGTCTTGATTGTCGTCCATTAATGAGACGGTTGAGTATTGAATTTTTCATTTAAAAAAAAAACAATTAATTGGTTATAAATATTTAATTTTAGTTAAAGAGTTATGCGTACTAACTATTAATCATCCAATTATGGGTACCTATATGATGAAAATATTAAAAGGTCTTCTAGTGAAGATAGATATTTTGATTGAATTTTAATCATTGATTTGTGTTATTAAAAGCTGATGTGTAATTAATGTTATTATTATAAGAGAGATAAACTTCTAAATATGACAATATATTTATTAAAAGACATTTAAATATCTTTATAGCAGAATTTTCCCTTATTAAACTATGGTTATTATGACAAATGATTTAAGCAGATCTCCACAACTTAAGGCTCCTAAAAGTGGTCAAAAAATAATTGAAAATAATACTTTTTATTTTTAATAAACTAAATACATAAAAAATAAGATTGTTTATTATATTTTTAGGGTAAAACATATTTTTTGTCTTTGAAGTTTTTTAAAAATTTTAAAAATATTCCTAAATTTCATTTTGTTTCAATTTTGTCCTTAAAATTTTTTATCTGCATCAAATATATCCTTAACAATTGATTTTTTTAAGAAATTCAAGATCAATTTAACAATAATTTTACAAGAACAACCTTCAACACAAATAAACTAAACATAATGTTCTATAATTATTGTTAAATTTATTCTTAAAAATTTAGCTATCAGGAATATATTTGTTGCAAAACAAAAATTTTAAAGACAAAATTGAAACAAAATAAAATTTAAAGGTAATTTTTATATTTCTAATAAATTTTAGAAAAAATATACTTTACCCATATTTTTATTTCTTTAATATAACAAGTATCATTTTTAAGCTAATTCCAATTATTAATTAGGGAAGCAATAGATTATTGGATTGACGGAACGGGCACCGGCATTATATTATATATTTGTTCCTTTGAAATTTTAGTTAATATTAATAACTACTTGATTGTATTTAAATACATAGAATCATAAATATAACAATTTGATATATTTAACTAAAAGTTATTATTTAACAAGTTTTAATTATCAATTTTATATGAATATAACTATATGTGAATTTCTAATTTTTTAAAAAAAAATTACACAATCTAATATGATATATTTAAATGACAATATTAATATAATCCAAGGAGAAAATTTAAATTAATTTAATTTAATATATTGTTCTAGCAAGATTAGTTAACGATATTTTTGTTGTTGCATTATGGAATTCAATCTTATCCACAAATCATACTTTAAGATATGGCCAAATTTAGAGAATAACACCTAAGTTTAGGGGAATTGGAAATCCACAGAGATAGACATTGACATCACAACTTTCCATTAATTATTCTAAATGTCTAATCATGCTTTAATTTATTTGATTCGTTAAGGAAGATTGTAAGCTTGGAAAAACTTTTCATATAAATCTTTCCATTAGGTGTAGTTGTTTTGGACTTTATAATGCCTTAGCTTAGTTGCACAATACAACAAGCATATACGACGCTAGAATTAGGCGAATTAAAATTCAGCTGAATCTATTAACCAAAAAGAATATTCAAGTATATACATGTAAATTTATTAAAATTAAATTATTTAAGAAATGGTTTACTGTCAACAAATATTTTACAACATGGAGTCTAATATTATTTACGACATAAATTTGTTTACTATCAACAATAATAATCTATTGTCTAAAAAAATACCAAAATATAATGAAACTCGTTATTGTTCGATAATAGTGACACACGACATCAATTAGCAAACAGTCTTAGTATATATTCACATAATTTATTTATTTAAAAAAAATGTGTGACTCGTACTGACTTATGTACATGAGTTGTGTTTCATCTTACGGAAGCCATTTCTTGAAAATTTGGTTCATATATGTATTAATTACGTGATTAGGTCCTTTAGGTTGTTTGGACTAGATCTTATATATATTTTATATATATAGAACTTGAGGGAATATAATATTATATCGCATTTGGTTGGTACCCCTAGTTTATTAATTATGACGTTAATTAATCAATTAATATTTTTGGCCTCAGAGCACCTAGTTAATTACAGTAGTACATAGATTTTATATATAGATTTATGTTAAAGTTTATTTAGAGAATTTCTCAAATATTTAACCAATGAACTTATGGACCAAGCCACGCTGCATGTCTTGCAATTCACGATGGACGTTAGATCTAAATTCTAAACTAGCTAACTATAACCAATAACGAATGCATGCTCCATCAATTAATAAATTAACGTAAGATTAAATTGAACTTTGTTATTTTCATATTACTACTTAATTACTAGCTAGTGAATTAACCCCGGGGGAATCTATCTAGCGCCTACTTTTAATTTACTACTAAACAAATATACTTCAATATTTAATGAAGTAATTAGAAAGCTAAATACAATTTAAGTTAATATTCTGTCAAATCAATGATAATCATATATTGTAAAAAAAATGGAAAGCTTCACTAATATTACTGCAAATAAAGTACTGCAATAATAGCAGTAGTGCTTATAGTCTTTTTTTCAATTGTCATTCACAATCCAACCGATTAAAAATTAATTTACTATGAATTTAAGCTTATTTAAAAATTTATCATTGATTAATAAATTATTATTTATATAAGACGTCATTTAAATATCTAATATTTATTTAAACGGACTAATAAATTAACCGCTAAATCAATATAAATTGTTTTAGTAGTTTTTATAGCTAGTATCATTTTTTAAAATTTTTTTTGGACAGCCATTATCATTTAGAGCAACTTCAACAGGGACTGATTTTGATTCCTGTTAATGACCCACCTATCATAAAAAATAATTTCACATTAGATTTCGTGTTATAAATAGTAAATAGGAATTCAAACCTTCACTATCTTCTCTAATGCAAGTGACTCACATTGGTTTCAGTTGCGGCTCCACCTATCTAATTAATTAAAATAAAATAAATAATTCAAATAAATTTTTTTTAATAATATTATTATACAATAATGCTAGGTAACCAATAAAAATTCAATTAATATTAGTCAATAAATTATATTGAATGTTCTATTTCTTTAGGTTGTGGATATTCTGTTTATAGGTTTCGAATGTTCTATTTCTTTTGGTTGATTGTTGGTTGCTTTGGGTTTCAGATATTCTATTTTTTTTATTATGAACATTCTATAAATAATGGTTATAAATATTTTATTTTTGTTGGCTGATTTGTTGGTTAAAAAAAATATTAGTTATTTATATATTTTCATTATTATAATATGTAAATTAAAAATATGTGTTATTATAAAATAATTAATATACAAAACAAAAATAAATTCTTAAATAATAACAATGATATACACTACAAAATTTTAAAAGTAATTAAAAAATAATTGAGTTAATTTAGATATATTTTATAGTAATAAATTTTAATAAGCACATATAAAATACAAATTAATTAAATATATATATATATATAAATAATTACCTAACATCTTATTTTAATTTTTAATTTTGATGTATAAATATTACTTTTATAATTTTTCTCATGTAAAAAATATTTTTTAATTTTTTTAATATTAAAAATATATAATGACTTTCTCTCTTTTCCTCATTTTGAAGAGGGACTCTCCCCTCTTGGTCCTTGTGCAATTTGCTCCCAAATTTGCTCCAATGCTAGTTAGTCCTTCTTTGTAAAAAAAAAAAAAAGAAAAAGAGGAGAAGGTCGCCTTTAAAATTGATGTTGCATATGTATTATTTATTTATTTATTTTAATGTGATAACTTAAAGCTTTTAAATTAAACATCTAAAAATTTATGCGTAATTTAATAATTTTAATAATATACAAATAATGTTTTTCTTATGAATATATATAGTAGTCTGTATATTATGCCCATAACCCGCTCCACAACAACAAAAGTCTCTGGCAATCCAACTACTGTCCCCATCATTCGAAGATATTTTGCACCAAAAGAAGTGAAGAAATACCAAAAACATTGAACACTAGCTACTAATTGCTTGCACATATATTAATCAATATTAATATTAATATATAATAATCAATCATCTCACCAATAGTTAAATACTTTAGAAAATATGACCAAAAATAAATTTCTATATATGGTGGGGTCAGCTCAGGTGTGGTCATGCCACTTGCATAGAAAACCTTGGCCAATCAACCCCTTCTTAAGCATAAGCTTTAGAAAATTAAAAAGAGTATTCTAATTTTTAAGTTAACTTTGTAATACCTACATCACACATAACATTTTTCATTCTAGAAATAACGAATTCACGTTGATATAAATATAACGCGTGAACCATAGAAAATGAGTGACATGAAAAAAAAGAAAAAATCAAAATCAAAGTGAGACCAAATTCTTGTGATTTATATATGTGTACGGCTGTTAAGAGCGTTTGAATTGTGATAAATCTTGCATCCATTTGTCAAAAAAAACCACCTTTGCCAATTGCCATCTTCTTTCGCCGTATATATTCCGAAAACGATTTTTATTAATTTCCCCCCTAATATATTATTATTTAATTAATTAATTCAATCCGAAATAATATCCTTAAACCTTAAAACAGTAGAAAAATATAAAAAATAAATACTCAAATACAATTAACTTTATATAAAATTATTTATTAAAAATTATTAAATAATTCATTATATTTAATTAAATTATAATTTAATAATTTTAAAATAATAATTTCATACAAAATTAAGTGCAAATAAATAAATAAAAACGGGGATCGCGTTAAGGCAGAGAAGCTTTAAATGCGAGTTGGTTGAAAGCAGTTTCTTTTCTTTAAATTCAACCTTCTTCTTACGGACTAAGCAATTAAACAATTTTCGCCATTACCGCGTCTTAACTCTTAACTCTCATCAATTACTATCATTAACATTAATTAATTTTTCTCCTGTGTTATTATTAAATTATTTATTATTTACTATATATTATATATATAAATAAATTCGACTTCTCTTTCTTTCTTCTTCCTTAAACCCAATTCTCTGTAATCAAACAGCACCGCAAAAAAAATTAAAGCTTTTTGGTCTCTTCTTCTTCTTCCCGTTTTCTTGGTTCTACAGAGATGGAATTTGTGCCAAATCCGTGCCCTCTGAGATCCTCTGTGTTCGGTTCCTTCGGGGATCTCGTCGAGAGGGTCAAGCAAATTGGAACCCTCGCTGTTTCCGCCGTCATTGGCAACATCTTCTCTGCGATCTTGACCTTCTGCTTCGCATTAGGTTCGATCCCTTCTCTTAATCACCTTTTCCAATTCACGCATTTTGTCGAACACTTGATCCGCATCTTTGTTTTTTTTTTTTCCAATTTTTCAACTTATTATGGGTTTTCCAAATTGCCATCCTTTTTTCTTTTTGGGTTTTGTTTTGAATGATGAACATGGAAAATAGAGGGTGGGGTTTGGTTTGGTATACTAGCTCTGATTTTTTTTTGTCAATGTCATTGTTTGGTGCTGTACGAGGTTGCTTTGAATTTTTGCAACTTTTACTTTGGGATGTTGGTTCATCTGTTTGTTTGTTGGCTTGTTTTCACCTTCTAAAAACATAGTAAGGTTTTTGTCCTTTGATTTTGCCATGTGCTTGTTGTTCTAAGGCCAGAACAGAAACTCTAAATATGTTGTTTGGTTTCTTTCATTTTTGTGTCTCTGCAGTTGGGACTTTGTTGGGGGCTATGACTGGAGCTTTGATAGGACAAGAGACTGAGAGTGGCTTCATTAGAGGTGCTGCTGTTGGTGCCATATCAGGAGCTGTTTTCTCCATTGAAGTCTTTGAATCATCTCTTGTTCTTTGGCAATCTGATGAGTCCGGAATTGGGTGTCTCTTGTACCTGGTGAGTGAGCAAACTCAGCTTTCATTTATGGGCCTTTTTCAAAATGTGATTTTTTTAACGTTATGGAAGCTTTATCATGTGCCTACATGATTGCAAAGTTGCTGTTTTTTGTGAGGATGTGTTTGTGTTCGTCTTTGGTAAGTGTCTTGGTACAATAATATAGAGATACCAAGACATGTCAAGAAAGAAAAATTGGTTTCAGTTTTTGGTGTCTTCAAAAATCTATGTATTTTTGTCTTGAAACAATTTTTATTTGATCATATTCTTTGGAATGTTTTGTTAGCCTAATAATCTTTTTTGTGTGTTATGCAGATTGATGTTATTGCTAGCTTAGTGAGTGGCAGACTTGTTCGTGAAAGGATAGGTCCAGCAATGTTGAGTGCTGTCCAAAGTCAGGTAATTTAATTTGCATTGCATAAAATAGCTCAAAGGATGATTTACTATTACATTGATAAATTGGGAATTTATGCATGTATGTTCTCTCATCTTTGCTGAGACCTCTGTGTCTTTTTTCTTATCTTAATCTCAGATGGGTGCTGTTGAAACCGGCTTTGATGAAGTTCAAAACATCTTTGACACTGGTGGTTCAAAAGGTTTATCTGGAGACTTGGTGGAAAAGATCCCAATAATCAAAATTACTAGTGACAACAATGTTGATGCTTCTGGTGAGAGAGTGTCTTGTTCAGTTTGCCTCCAGGTTTGTTAATTGCACTTTTCCTTGTTAATACCATTTCATTAGATTTTGTATATCTGTCAATTTGGACAAGTGACATTAAAAATTTGAAACAAAAGTACTATTTAATTTAACCTTTTGTATCTTGATACTTGTAAGTTACAATTCTGTAATTGTATATACAGGACTTTCAGCTGGGAGAGACAGTTAGAAGTTTGCCTCATTGCCATCACATGTTTCACCTACCCTGCATAGACAAGTGGCTGTTTAGGCATGGTTCTTGTCCATTATGCAGAAGGGATCTGTAATTTTTGTATATCCCACATACCAGTAAAAAAGGTTCCTTTTTTTTTGTTTGTTAATTTTTTCTTCTTCTTTCCCTCTTACTTTTTTGTTTATATGCTTATTTAATTCTAGTTCTAGGACTAATACTCGGTTAAATCTAGTGGGGGGTTATTTTAGTTATGAGTGGTATCATCATTGTACTAAACTAGTGTAAAGAAAATTTTGAGATAGATTTTACCTTTTTGTACATGAATGAGTGGACTATCCTTCTTTTTAAGCCCTTCCTCTCTTGTTTTTCCTGTTCTATTATCATACAGTTAATTTCCAAAACAGTGAAACATTAATGAGTTGAATGTAATTTAACCATTAATTTTAACCTTGGTCCTTGGCAGGGTTTAAGGAGTTTCACTTTGTTTGTAATCAATATATCCGTATGAGGAAATGGTGCAATGTGGTGGTTGGTTCCCTGGCCCCATAATTAATGAAAATTGTTAGTACAGTCAAAATGAGTTACCATGATTAATGAGTATGCATATAATTATTAATTAATGACCCATCATCATTGCTTGTAAACATTTTTGTTTTTATGTGTAGAACAATTTAATTTTGCTGATTATTGAAGTTTTTTAATGTCAATTTAGCATAAGATTATAAAGATATTTACACTTTTGGACAAAGGTTAGTTTAAAAGATTGTATACATTATAATTGTATGTTCATAATTCATTACACACTGTTTTTTGCTGTAATAACAAAACTAAACCAGACAAGTAAGTGCTTGTACAAGTTCTATAAGTGCTGTGTTTCCCTCTGTTATTATTATTATTATTTTGGACAGAGCCTCTGTTATTATTTTTAATTTTTTTTTTTTAAAAAAAGAACAGAAAGTTATAGAAATTTTGTTTTTTTGACATTTTGTTTGTTTCTGAATTGTACAAGTTTTTTTTTCCAATTTGTTTATATTTGTATGATGAGATAGTTAGGGGAGTAAGAATTATTATATGGAAGATTATCCGATAACCGCGACATATTAGTATTTCAGCGCTTTTAACCATTAATTTTAATCATATATTGGTTTTATAACTAAAATCAATCAAGAAATGGTGAAATATCGGTACGTCGCGGTTTGATAATTTTCCATTATTATAATCATAATCATGTGAATTAAACTTAGCCCTGTCATTTTGATTGAGATGTATAAAATTGAAAACAGTATATGATTTACCAATAAAAAGCAGCACAAATGGTAGTCATTCAGAAGAATCAGAACTAATTAGGGTTATATGAAATCTTTATTGAAAAGACTGATATTCATTATGGGAATGAAGTGGATGTATCCCATTCCATCAGATTTTCCTAACGGACTTGTACCTAAGTTAGACTCCCAAGTCTAAACGTCTTCTGATTTTAATTCCATTCATTCAATGAAAACAACCCGGATTTAATTTGTTCTTAATTAGACGAAAACCTAAAGACATGGACAATTTGATGGGGGAGTTTTGTGGTTATCATGTCTATTATCTTGGGGATAAGTTTTTGAGTAAACCTTAAGAAAAGTGCCAACATTTCTTAAAAGACCAATTGAATAAGGGAAGGTTTTTGGTGAAGACATCAATGTGTCTTCTAGTGAAGATATTGAATCTTAATCATTAATTTGTGATATTAAAATCTGATGTGTAATTAATGCTATTATTATAAAAGAAATAAATTTTTAAATATAGCAATATCCTCGCTAGAAGACATTTAAAGGTCTTCATAGTAGAATTTTTCATTGAATAATAGTAATCTAAGGATAATGGTTAGAAGAATCCAACACCCTATAATTGAGTTTGGCATTGTTTGTATATAGAAATGAATAATACTATCTAAACATTCTTTTAATAGAAATTAGTTTTACACCTGTATAAAAATATAATTATTATAAATAGACCATAAAAAGTGAAAGGTAGTTAATGCATCAATTAAAAAATGTGTGAATAGTTAAATCGAAAATAAAAATTATAGTAAATTATCAATTAAGTTTTCTTAAAAGTATTATGATAGTCACAATCCTTAAAAGAAAATGAAACACGGGTATAATGTTTAACAAAATTCTCCAAAATCTAGACCCCCAAAAATACAAAACACTTCATCAAATATTATTCATTTTTGGAAATTATCCCACACACCAAAAACCTAAATTGATGATTACATGACTTACTTAACTGTTAGTGCTTGAATTTTATATTTTAAATCTTTAATTTTAAACTTTAAATTTTAAAAAAATAAAAATAAAAGAAAAAAAGTGGTAGTTGCTGTGATGAGTGATTAGGAAGCAAAATATTTATTTGGATTGAAACTTGGTAGAGCCAAAATGCATAGTGAAGAGTAGCAATGTAGCAATATATCACCTTGTGGAAAATCACCAACCCTAGAAACATTACCATTATATATTTCATCTGCCACATTAAATAGTAGTGTACCTTCATAAACCAAATTGACATCTGAATCTAAATGCACAACACTCAGAAGCTAACCATAAACTTATTTGGTAGTTGGAACCATGGACCCATACAAATACAAGATCCAAATTTGTAAAACGTACTGGCTAGCTAGCTAGTATCATCATAATTGAAATTTAAAAATGGAAATATGTTAATATCGTTGAACTTTATTTATACACACATGACCCATGCTTATAGATTTCATCATGGCCACCAAAACTGACATACAGTAACGCATACAACAATTATCATCAGAGTTTTAGTGGATATTATGTTACGTTTTTGTCAGACATGGACAACTTCATATCATGTGATGCTCTTCACAGTTCACATAATCACAATTCACATGCATGTGGGTTACATGTGGTTAAATTTTCTTCAACAGTTAATGAATAATGATGAGCTACTAACAAACCCTAGATGGTCAGCAGGTCAACTGAAAATACGTGAAGGACGAATTTACTTTGGTCGCAAACTATTCTTTTAAAAATTTAAATTGTTAAAAGGAGATAATAGAATAATTTTATCTCTTAGATATTTTATCGTATGAGATGTTTTAGTATTTTTATGCGTTAATGTTAAATTGACTTTAATTATAAAATATTTTATAATTAAGATTCACGAATAAAAATATTTAAACATACTTAATACGTTTCCTATTTTTCATAGGTTTTTTTTATAATATTTTTTATTATTGTTTTTAATTAAAAAAATATAAATAACCAATATTTTTTTAATCAATAAATCAGCCAACAAAAAATAAAATATTCATAATAACTTTCACAATGAAGATCATAAAACATTCCAATCCTAGAATAATAAACAATCAGCCAACTTTATATTTTTTAGAACAGGCTAGGTAACCAATAAAAATTCAGCCAACATCAGCTAACAAGTTAAATCGGATGTTCTATTTCTTTAGGTTTTAGATGTTCTGTTTTTAGGTTCGGATGTTCTGTTTCTAAAAAAATATAAAGTTGGCTAATATTGCTTTAGGTTTCGGATGTTCTATGATTGTTGATGTTATATAAATAGTGGTTTCGGATGTTCTACTTTTTATTGGCTGATTTGTTGGTTAGAAAATTATTGATTACCTATAAATAAAACATCCAAAATCTAAAAAAATAGCACATTCAATTTAAATTGTTAACTGATGTTGCTGAATTTTTATTGATTACTTGTTTTAATTAATCTATCGTTATAACTTCGGTATTTCACTTTTCCATATGTAATCATTTCCTAACTATGCCTAACTCCAAAATCTTAGGCAGCTAAATTAGTCATTGTTGGTGATGATAAATATTACAGGAATCTAAAATTGGAAAAGAAAAGAAAGAGATCGATCGAAACTTTTTTTTTTCTTCTTTTTACCCCTTTCTTGGTGAAAATGAGATATTTTTTTGGTTTACCGAAACGTGTCAAATTGCTCCTCGCAGATGGGAATTTAGAGTTATAAAGTTAAAGGACAAAACTTAAATAGGCTTACAAGTTGAAAGAAAACAGTGGTGGAGCCTGTGTTAGATCGATCAATTGATGTTTAAGCATTACTATCAAGTTTCTGACACAATTATTAATACCTTTGAATTCATATGAAAGTAGTTAACCTGCTGGTTAATAATATCCATCAATTGATGCTATCATTATAATTATAACATTTGAATTTTACACTCAATCCACATGCTTGTATACCTGCAACTGCAACTGAACCCAATTTGTAAGAAATTCATATTAACGGTTCAATAAAATATAGAAAAAAATTACAAAACTATTCATGAAAAATTCGAAAACCTGTAAAATTATACATGAATGAAAAAAAAAATTTATATACCAAAAATTTGTTTTGTTTGTTAAAATTATCCAAACGAATCAAAAGTACCAAATGTGAGTCAGACAGAGAAGACCAGTTGCAAGCAAAACGATAGCATCCAACTATTCATTTGTTTGTATACTTTTTTTATTAACATCGGTGCAAAACAATCAGGGAGCAAGGAATTATTCACCCTCACTCTTTTTTATTTTATTTGGTCAGGGATTTTGATTTTTTTTTTCTCAATAGTTGGTAATTTTTGGGTCTTGTTTCTCTATTGTATTATTTTGGACTTGTGGATTGGATATGAAAGGCTGAACGTGATGTGATGCTATAATGGGCTTCGGCTCCCATGGCTAATCAATGGGCTTTCGCTCTCTTTTCGCATTATTTTTTTTATAGGAGGGGCCAAAGGCCCAACTCTTTTTGCATTATTAATTAAATTAATTAATTGTATACCAAAAAAAAGAATTAAATTAATTAATAAATATTAATGAAGTTTTTATTAAAAAATAATATATACAAAGATATCCAATAAATATTGTGATTTTTTTATATTTTTTAGTTTTAACTAATTTTTTTTAACATATTTTACAGTTTATAAATATAATTCATATTTCTACACTTATAATGATAAACAAAATCAAATTATTGTTAAATTTTTTAAGATAAATACTAATGTTTAAGTAAAAGCAAAAATAACTTCAACAATATCACGGCATATTAATAACTATTATTTATTTCTTTTTTAATATAAATGTCATTATATAATTTTTAATTTTAATATGATTGGCTCCAAAAACTCTGTTGAAGCTATGCCATTATTGACCCTTGACAGTTTGCAGGGCAAATATCTCATCTGTGGTGGTTCCTGCCCCATATGTGACGGACAAATATTTTTGCCATGCTTGAGCAAAAGCCTTGCCATTGCCAAAACCCCACGCTACTCTTTTTAGTTCCTTCTTGTGGTGAAGGCAATACCTCAATTAAGTAACTTATTAGTGCCTTCTCAATTCTCATTTGTCCATCTTATATGTAACCAACGCAGATACAAATGAATAAAAACATTAAAATTCTACTACATTTTCACAAATTAGGAGAGATTAGTTATAATAATAATCAATACTTGGTGACAAATATATATATTTTTTCAAAAAAGAAGGCACCATTTATTTATATCATAGCGTTGAATCCGCAAATGACAATGGCACCATGACAAAAGTAAACAAATATTAAGTTGAGGAAAAAAAATTCAACGTAGTCGGCTTCATACTTAACACTCGTTTCCACCGGCAACTTCATTAAGAAAAAAAAAAAGTCATGAAAATAATGGTAATGTTCATTATTAAAGTGTACAAGTTCAATACTTAACCTCTGGACCCACTTTTTTCTTCCATGTGATCATCCTTTAAGCTAACAAATAAAGCGTTTTAGACTTTCTTTTTTGTTTTTTTCCTTTTTCTTAATTTTTAATATTGAATATTCAACCAAAATTAATTATTAACACAATTTTCCAACTTTTTTTTCTTCTTCTTCTTAAGTCTTCCACCAAACAAAAACCATAACTTTCTCAGAAGAACCTTCTTAATCAGTTAGTGCCTTATTGGCAATAATATCACTGACTCATATAAAGGAGTGCAGAATTTCGATCAATTGCTTGTGAATTGTAACTACTTTATTCAATCAATGATGATGATGATGGAGCATAGGTGTATCTGTATGTTGGTGGCGGTTTTGGTGATGAATTTGTTGGCTTCACATGGCGGTTGCAACGGTTTGCATTCCTTTGCTTATGACATGCACCACTTGTTTTCCGATCCGGTGAAGGGGGTTCTTGGTGCTCATGACTTTCCTCACAAGGGAACTCCTCAATACTATGCTGTTATGGAGCAAAGGGACCGGCTTTTCCGGGGACGGAGGCTCGCCGCCGACCAACACCACACGCCGCTCACTTTCGCCGCCGGCAACGAAACTTACCAGATTGACTCCTTTGGATTGTATGACTTCTTCGTTCAATTCTTCATTTTATGGTTCATACTTTTTATGAGAATATATAAAGCATATTAATTTAATTGAAGTTTTTTTTTAAAAATTTATAAACAAAAGTTTAGTTATTATAGAATTTTGATGTTAATTAAGCTGGGTTGGTTTAGCTTGCTAGTGCGCTTAAGCTAAGTGTCGGGGTTGAAATCCAACATGCATGCAGCAATCCAATAGCCAATGAGACCCTTAAATGGAGTTCGATCCGCAACGAATTAGTCCTTAACCCAGTAGGCTAAGGGATACCGTGGAAAACCAAATAGAATTTTGATGTCTGATTGACAAAGGAAAATCACTAAATGAGCATATTTCTTTTTTCCCCCCTCATTTTAATTTTAAGGTTTTGGCATATTCTTCTTTTTGCTAATAAAGAAATGTCTAAAATTCTTTATCTGTTTTATTTTTTAAGCAAAGAAATTTCACTTTTTTTTTTTGTTTTATATTATTGTGTATTTTCTATGATGATATGTATATGTAATAATGATTTGTAATTGCTTTTTTTTTTTTAATGGTATTTTCATTTTTCAGTTTGCATTTCGCCAATGTTTCTGTTGGGACACCAGCTTTATGGTTTTTGGTGGCATTGGATACCGGTAGTGACTTGTTCTGGTTACCTTGCAATTGTACCAGCTGTGTTCATGGTTTAAAGACTTCAAGTGGCAAGGTATCAATTGCAGTGTTATCTTAATCATAATAGGACTCTAATTGGATTCATATTCTGCCTTAGGATTATTTATGATCTTTGAATTTGTTGCTTGAATGTGACAGGTACTTGAGCTTAATATCTATGATATGAAAAGATCTTCTACAAGCCACAATGTTCTGTGCAATAGCAGCTTATGTGAAGAATCAAGTCAATGCACTTCATCCGGTAGCACTTGCCCATACCAAGTTAAATATCTATCAAATGGTACTTCAACTACTGGAATCTTGGTTGAGGATGTTTTGCACTTAGTTACAGATGATGATCATACAAAAGATGTTGACACACCAATTACACTTGGGTAAAAATTCTTAATACTGCCTTGCTATTTATAAAATTGGACTCTTCATTAGTAAAAACTTAGCTTCTAAGTTATAGCAACTTTGTTGTTATTTCCTGGAACCATTTCTTTCAATAACAGATTATCAGTGAACAGAAGAATATTAAGTTTCCTAGCTGATCCTTAAAAACTACTACTACTACTTCTACTGGTCATGGTTTCATACTTCTGTTTTCATTCTTGTTCACCGGATGTTCTTTTCTTGGCGTTGCGTATGATTAGAATATGCAGGTTGTATTGTCATTTTTTATCTTTGAATATGTTGTTGCAGTTGTGGCCAAGTTCAGACAGGAGCATTTCTTGATGGGGCAGCTCCAAATGGTCTCTTTGGACTTGGCTTGAGCAACATATCTGTTCCAAGCATCTTGGCCAATCAAGGCCTTATTTTGAATTCATTTTCAATGTGTTTTGGACTTGATGGTCTTGGGAGAATCACTTTTGGGGATAATACTAGCTTGGTCCAAGGACAAACACCATTCAACCTCAGGCATTTGCAGTAAGTGCCTATCAATGTTTAGTGATAATAATAGAAACATAGAACTGAAACTAGAGAAGAATATATAATATATCGTTCGAACTTTTCTTGTGTTTATTTTAATGTGGATGCTTCTTGGCAGTCCAACTTACAATATCACAATTACCCAAATCATTTTGGGAGGAATTGCGGCTAATCTCGAGTTCGATGCAATATTTGACTCTGGCACCTCATTCACATACCTAAATGACCCAGCTTATACACAGATTACCAAGAATGTAAGTAATGTTATTAAGATGATATCTAGAGTGACATGTCACATAATAAGTGGTTAATTTTTTCCATTACTTTGGCAGTTCAATTCAATGATAAAACAAGAACGGCATTCATCTAGTTCTGGCTCTGAGAATGATCTCCCCTTTGACTTCTGTTATAACATAAGGTGATTATTTTAACTTGACATATAAAGTGTAAACTTTTTTCATTATTTTGAACCATAGCAATTACTTACAACATTCTATTCAGAAATTAATGTAACTTCATACAAATTATCACACATTGATTTGATTTCCACTCTACTTGGCTACTTGCAGCCCGAATCAGACGATTGAAGTTCCCACCGTGAACCTGACTATGAAAGGTGGAGACAATTATTTTGTCATAGACCCTATAGTAACCGTTACTGGATTGGTGAGAGCATCAAATACAACTTGATTCAGAATTCATGATACCATTGAGATAAATTTCTAATGATTTTCAGCTGTCTAGCCTCATGAATCATGATTGCTTTTTGTGATATACAGGAAGTTGAGTTGCTTTGTTTGGGCGTCTTGAAGAGCGACAATGTGAACATCATAGGACGTAAGTACTTTGAATCGAAGAAATTAAACATCATCCATTTGCAGCCTCTACTGCATCTTTCTTTTGAGACTTTTTTTTCTTGTCCGTTATGTTAAAACACAATTCATGCATCAAAATGACAAAATACAAGTACAAAGTTCCATCACTTATTGTTGAAGTATTGATATATAGTTGCAAATGTTCTTTATATTTATCTTCATGCAGAGAATTTCATGACTGGTTACCGCATAATCTTTGATCGCGAGAACATGGTTTTGGGTTGGAAAGAATCTAACTGTGAGTACACTTCCACTTCTACTCCATCATCATCAGAACTTGGCTTTCATTACTTTCCTTCCCCATTAGTTATTGTTAATGAGGTTTGTTTGTTTTTTTTTTTTCCTCAGGTTATGATGATGAACTTGCCAATTTAAATATTAACCAGTCTCACTCTCCTGCTATTTCTCCTGCTATTGCTGTGAATCCAGAAGCAACATCAAACGTTTCTAGTAATGACCCTGGAAAGATGCTACCTAGTCACTCATTTAATTTAAGGCCAAATTTTGCATTTGTGTTGCCTCTTTTCTTTATTTTAGCCATTTCTTGATCATACCCTTTAGCTATTCACTAATCACTATTCAACCTTGTATCATTCAGATTATTAGTATTTTCTTTCACCGGAGAGTTTTTAGGTTTCTTTAGCCCACACATACACACACCATAGAAGTATTATTATTACTATATCCATTTTTGGGGGATATCTCACTAGCATTATTTTGATCATGAGATTGTAAATAATATTGCAGCATGTGTAGCACAGTTGTAAACCTTACATTTTATATATATTGCTATAGACAATATAAATTTCATTATGTTTTTCCAATATGATACCATATATAGTCGCAAAGAATATACAGCATAGTGTTTTTTATGTTAGTTAAAAAGCGTTAAATGAAGCAACGCAAGCTAGCACAGATGGATGAGGGTCTATACTCCTTAACCACATCTCTCTCGGGTTCGATTCATACGAGAGGATAGGAATGGAGAGAGTTTGCTAGGGAGGGTCGCCCACTTTGCCTCTGCAATACCCGAGGAAAATTTAATATGTTTGAGTAAATTATAATCTAAGAGTTAATCACAGATGAGTTTTCATCGTGAATAAATTATCCATTCTAAAAAGTAAATTATATAAAAATGAACCAATTAAAAAGGCATATCAGCTGCCGTCAACTTTAACAGTTGGAATTATTATGCGAAGAAATTATTTTTCATCAATTAGCATCAGTATCCAATGTTTCGACCCCACTAATTGAGGAAAAGATAGTCACAATATAATAAACTTCATGTTACACTTATCTACTATCAGTGTAGTTAGTTAATTAGGATTATTTAACAAATACTTTTCATCTCAATCATGGGAGAAAAAACCTCCAAATTATTCTGCTAACTTTTACTAACAGCACCAGACACAGATGTGTAGTTTCCTCTGAACTTTAATCCACACCAACAGGGAACAACAAACCAACGATTATAACTCATGTTAAGCTTGCAATGCAAGTTATGGAAGGAAAAGAACAACAAATCTTAGATGGCTCAATCTTAACAACCTCGTGCATTGTTCCTTCATAATTGAGATGCTGATTCCCTTGCAGGTAAAATTAAAGGGGAAAAAGAAGAGAGAATGTGCATACTGGTGACCAATTAAAACAAAAGGTATCTAACTAATGCTTGATTTGTTGGTAAGACTATTACAGTTAGTAGAGTATCCCATTGAAAATTTTGTTATGACCACCACCACCACTGCCTAGGTTGATGGACCCAATTCAATCAAAAGCCTAACTATAATATCAATCAATGTGGCTAATCAAGAAAAGCTCATAATTAAATGTAAAAATTAAAAAAAAATCACATCTCGCATTTAGAACAATGTACTAATGGTCAAATAATCATAATGATCTATAATGAGAATTGACATTTGGAGCTTAGTAGTCCTATTTTGGGAGACGATCAAATTATGGCTATGTGAACCTTGTGAGAAAGGCCATAAATTAGTGATAGTCGCACAAAATATAAATAAAATTGTGATCCTACATATACAAATCTTTTATTAACTAAATCCAACCAAGTTATCACACAAAAAAAAAAAAAATCAACCAAATTGGCTCAACCTTAATAGAAATTATTTTCATCGCTAAAAATGTGTAACATGTTATTTTCTTATAATACCCAAATATAATATTCTGGAGAATATAATTTCTTGAAATATATTTTGTAACCTTGAAACAAACTCAGTCCCACTTATATTTAAGATAGAGATATTGTGAGGCTCACATGAATATGCACTACACCGTAAAATCCAAAGAAAATAAATTAACAGTGAAATAATCATAATTATGTATCATTGGAGATGACACTAGAGATTACCCATTGCACCAAGGAGGGCCATGAAATTATGCCATGTGACATAGGAGCTTACCTATTGTAACACCATTAAACTATAGCGATATAGCTTGAATATTTAGTTCATTGTGTTTAAGAGGAACATGCACCTAATCACTAAATCCATGGAAAGAATGACAAAGTAAAACAACTTTATAAGCCACTATTAACTACCAGTGACTTGAGCCTTCTGTGAATGTCTAAATGGAGCCTAAAGTAAGTTGTCTTTTTGTTATGATAATGCTTAAACATTACGATTCCATATTTCCATCCACTGATTATACTACTTAACGAGATGATTCTCTGGGGTCTATCATACCCTAAACAATAATTAGTCTCTTTTATGCCTATAAAATTCCATCTTACCCATCTTTGCATTTCTAAGCTAAAAGCTACGATATCAAAGTACTCTTAATTGGCAATGGCTAGCATGGCTTCTTTCTTTAATATGATCATCATACTTTCTGCAGTTTCCACAGGAAACTCACTGAGCTTGAACCACTATGAAAAGTCATGCCCTAATGTTGACCTTATTGTTGCCAAGACAGTGAAGGATGCAACAGCAAGGGACAAAACAGTACCTGCAGCACTTCTGCGTATGCATTTTCATGACTGCTTCATTCGGGTAATGCTGTACTATTTCATTCCTGGAGCTTGCATTAAATGTGCTTTGAGAGTGTATAAGAACGTCTCATTTCCTCTTTTGTTTCATACTTAACCCTTGCACCTCTATGCATCGATGCATCGTTTGAACCTGTCATCTCTTTTCCGGTATACTTTTGAAGGGATGCGATGCCTCTGTGCTCCTAAATTCAAAAGGAAACAACAAAGCCGAAAAAGATGGACCACCGAATATTTCTTTGCACGCATTTTATGTCATTGATGCAGCAAAGAAAGCACTAGAAGCTTCATGCCCTGGTGTGGTTTCTTGTGCTGATATTCTTGCTCTAGCAGCAAGGGATGCAGTTTTTCTGGTAAGAAAACAAAGCTAAATATATCAGTTTTCTCACTATGCATATTCTAAACAACTGTTGGTATGTATATTTCTACAGTCCGGAGGACCTACATGGGATGTTCCTAAAGGAAGAAAGGATGGTAGAACATCTAAAGCCAGTGAAACAATAAATTTACCAGCACCAACCTTCAACATATCGCAGTTGAAGCAAAGCTTCTCTCAAAGAGGTTTGTCCACAGCAGACCTAATAGCTCTGTCTGGTAAGCTATTAAGAAAGTAAAAACCAATTTCCATTTATTACAATCTATAGATTAACAGAGTTTAGAGTAACATGTCTTTAAACCCATGTGTAGGAGGACACACTTTAGGTTTTGCTCACTGCTCATCCTTCAGCAAGAGAGTCCATAACTTTGATGCTACACATGATTGGGACCCTTCAATAAACCCATCATTTGCAGTGCAACTGAAATCAATTTGTCCTTTGAAAAACCGGGCCAAAAATGCAGGCACCATTATGGATCCTTCTTCAACAACTTTCGATAATACATATTACAAGTTGATCCTCCAAAATAAAGCTCTGTTTACTTCTGATCAAGCTTTGATTGATAGCCAAGAGGGAAAAAACCTGGTTTTTAAGTTTGCTGCCTCAAAAAAGGCTTTTTATGAGGCTTTTGTTAACTCCATGATCAGAATGAGCAGCATCAATGGCGGGCAGGAGATTCGGAAGGACTGCAGATTTATCAATTAGAAAGTATTGTGTCAATTCAAGTTAAATTGGTATTTACCAAATAAGTAAGATGTATGAAAGAGGTTGGATCATATTTGAAATATGGCACAAAAGTCATTCATTTTCCTTTGTAATTGAAATTCATGTATTGTATTTTATAATGTGATAATTTTTCAATATGTATTGACAGGGGAAACTCCTGATTATGTTTTATTATTCCATTGCTGGATCCTCAGGACAAGAGATGAAATTTCTAAAAGCAATAAGAATAACATAACAATAGTATCCCTGTCACCGAAAGAAAAGAAAAAGAAACTCCAGATTGTTATTATAAAACTTTGAGCTACCTCGTCCATTATCTTGAGATAAGAGCTATCTCTGCCAATTGAATGTTACCACTTAGCAATGATGCCTTGTGGGATGGCAGGAAAGAAAAACCATCAAGCAGCTTGAGACACTTTAAGCCCCATTTTCTCATCAAGAACTCGATAAGGTGATGCCCACTGCAAATGATCAGACAGACAAATTTTTAAAACACCATAAATTATGGAGGTTGTAGAGCTAGGATACAATCACCTCATGAATTCTGAGCATCGTATATAATGAAAAAGTACCTTCGATTATGGTACGAGGTTATAAAACTTGACCCAGGAGAATTTTGTAGCAGGAATGTCACAGTGGCAAAGAGGTCATCAAAGGCTAAATACCATAAAACAAACAATGTTTTAGTCAAATTGATAGAGGAAGATGACAAATCATTAATGGCACACTGTCTCACCCTTTGAGTCATACAGCACATCAGCTCCTAGAATAATTGTTGGTTGTAAACTGAAAATGGATGAATCCCAAACACCCCATGTCAATCCTAGCACCTAGAAACACAACGGATTCACACATTGGCATTCATACAAAACGAAAAGTCTGATAACATAAGATTTCCAACATCATGTGTAAACATAACTACATAAGCACTGGCTGTTGTTCCCTTGTGCCACATGCTCACCACCTCATAGAAATTCCATTCTAAACACAAGTGCAAAATCATAATTTGAATTGTAAAATGAACATGTCATGCAATTCATTACATTTTGTGACTAAATTACTAACTACTTAATCAAAAGGCTCACATTGCACTCGATTTTATTCAAGTCACACACTCTTCTCATGTTCTCAAGCACCTGCAAATTCCAAAAAACAAGAAGCAGCCATTTCAAAAACCTTAAGTCAGAATTTGCTTATTAAAACCAAACTCAGCTTAATTTGAAACCTCTAATCTGGTGGAGTCATCGGTAAGAGTGACATGAGCACCAACTTTTGCTGCAACCAAACCAGGCAAGGAAGTTCCGGCACCAAGCTGCAAGAAACATTAACAAAGATAATATGAGAAAAGATGATAGTTCATATTGTAATCAACAACTGAATTGAAGAAGATTTATACCTCAATAACAGTAGCTCCTTGAAATCGGTGCTTTTGTTGCCAAACATACTCAGCGAGAACTACACTACAGGGCCACACGAATAAGCCATAATCCTCCTTCATGTTCTGTGTTAAGAAAAAGAAAGAAAGAAAGATGCATGGGAATGATGGATATGCTAAGCGTCAAAATCAGATTCAGAGTTTCGATTGGTAAACCTCAATGATGGATATGGACAAGGTTGGTGCTTGGGGGTCATAATCGGAAAAATAGTGGCGAGAGATAGTTGTCATGGCGGTGGCTGCGGCGGCGGCGTTGTCGTCCTCGGGGTTCTTAACTTCCACCATGCCTCCCTTGCTTCTTCTTCACGCCGAGAAAATTACGAGAACTAACTAAAAATTTAAAAAAAAATCAGACACGAATTAATTACTAATATAAAATTATTTTTTATCATATAGAATGTTAATATTTTATTTTTTTAGTTTTTTACAGATAATTTATTTGATAATTAATTTTTAAATATATAATTGGTATAAAATAGACATATAAATATGCATAAATATATAGTGTTAATATTTTGGATTGCATTTTTTAAAATATAAAACAAAAAATTCATCTACCAAATGAGTAAAATATTAAATAACTTATTGCTGCAATCAATCTAATAACTAAATGAGTAAATATTGGTAAGGAACAATTTATAATTAATGTTAGCCAAACTATAAATAAAGGTAAATTAGTAATTAAAAGAGAATTAAATTTTTTTTATATTATTGGTTAATGTTGATTTATTTTATATTCATTTCATTGCATCTTTGTAATTAAATTTCAATATTTCATGTCACAAAAAAATTTAAGGTTTCGCTTCATAAATCAATTTAAACAAGTAATAATTCTAGTTGAACAAGTAATTTAAATAATGAAGTCCAATCAAATAAATTTATTTCATGGGTTCTTTTTTTTTTCTTCTTTTTATTCTTTTTCTACTTGCACTCTCCTCTTCTTTCATATTCTTCTTCATTCTTTCTCCCTAGCACCACTCTTCTTCTTCTGTTGTTTTTATTGTCCTTGTTATCATTTTTATCGTCGTTGTTGTCTTTTTTGTTGTCATCATCATCTTCGTTATCATTGTTTTTTTCTTTTTCGTTATCATTTTCGTCGTCATTGTCACCGTCATCCTCAACCTTATCGTCTTCTTCTTATTGAATAAGAACTGGCATTTCCTATATTACAAATCAAATCGAAAAATATATTGATAAATTGAATCGAAATATATGTTATCAATACAAACATGAACATCACATGAAAATTGAAAACTAAACAGAAATATATTTCGATTCATTTTGCTATTATATTTTGATTCAATTTATCAATATATTTCGGTTCAGTTTTTCATTTTTCATGTGATAATGTTTGTGTTGGGGATGAAATATATTTCGATTCATTTTATTTTTATATTTCGGTTCAATTTACTAATGAATTTCATTTAATTTTACTGTACAGAAAATGTAAGTTTCTATTCAATAAGAAGACGATGATGATGATGACGACGATGATAAACAGATGAGGGGAAAGAGAAGGAGGAGGAAGAAAAAAGATAATGATAATGATGATGATGACAGCAACGGCAATAATGACAGTGACAATGACATTAAAAATGATGATAACGACAACGACAACAATGAAGGATGAGGAGGATAGCAGTGCCGACGTAGAAGAAGGAAGAGGTAGAAGCAGCAATAATAGCGACGTGGTTAGCGAAGAAGAGATGCGCATGTAAATTTATCATCCGTAATTTATATATCCAATGAGTAAATTATCATCCAAAATTTATATGATTTTCGTAATTTATATATCAAATTATTAAGTTATCATCTAAAGTTTATATGAGTTAAATGACGTTTTAAATATTAGAAACATAAATAAAAGATTCCTAAAATATTATAAATTAAGCTAATTAAAATGTATTTTATCCTATTTTAAAATGTCAAACTCATTCTCTCAAATTTCAATCTGTCTTTTCAACAAAATAAGCAAAACCATGAAAATGCAAGCACGTTTATCTCATTTATGAAAGAAAGTTGAAATTAATTAATGGGATTAGTTGTAAGTTGTAACAATAAACAATTAAGTTAATAATTAAACGGAGAGACAAGATTTTTATGTAACAATTAAAGTTAATTAGCAAGCTGCCCCTGACTAACCAAAGTAAAAGTAAGTCCAAATAGAAAGTAAAGAGAAACAAATGCAGGGGCAGTTAAGTAAACTCAAGTGGTCACACTCTCACACAGAAGAACAAAACCTGGCAGTGGCACCCCAAACGTTCTACGAAACTTTCGTCAAAACGCATTTTCTTCTTTCTTTCAACACAACAAACCAAAACCTCCTCCTCTCTTCACTGCGATCGGATCGCACAAAATTTTGGAACCCTAATTTTGCTGCATTTTGGTTTCGGGATTTTGGCGAAACCCTAGAACTCACTTTTCCGTGCAAATCCGTAATCTCCTTCTTCCTTTTGATTTGATCATATATCTGCTTCCACTCGCAAACACTCTGAGATTAGAGGTTAATATTAACCCTAAACACCACACTATGGCCATGGCTGCTAACCATACAGCTATCTCCCCGTGGAATCAGGTTGTCCGCGGCGTCGAGTCCGACTCTGTACTGGCAGCTCCATCTTCGGAGTTGGAATCGGCCGCCGCCGCCGCTGAACCTTCGCTCCCTTTGAGTTCCACGGCGAAGTCAACTTCTCTGTCAGTAGAAGATTCTTGCTCCACCACTGAGAGTTCGAAAATCAGCGGGAACAATGGACCAGCGGGGAAGAAGCTTGCCTGGAACAAGCCATTGTCCAATGGCGGAGCTTCAGAAGTTAGACCGGTAATGGACGCGGACTCTTGGCCTGCACTATCCGAGTCTACTAGGGTTGCAATTAAATCAGAGTCATCGTCAAAGGGATTGTTAGATGGATCATCATCTGTTCCACATTCTCAGGTTTGGTTGGGATTTTTGTTTATTCCTATTTGTTAGAGTTGTTTATTAAAATTTTAACTTAGCTGAATTGATTTTTTTTTTTTATGATTATCTCATTTGAAATTTAGAAAAATGCAAGTTTTTCTTAGGTTTTTAATCAATAAAATTGCATGTAGCTGCTGTTAGGTTGTTGTGACTTGTGAACTTGCGAACATTGGATTTCCACTTGTGTGGTTATTTGCTTTTCTGGCACATATTTTGTTTCTTGTGTTCCTATAATTGTTTTATGGTTTATTTGTATCCAAATAGACAATGCCATTGTTTTAAGTGCAAAATTACAGGGTACGGGGAACAAGATTTCTTCCTCATCACAGAGACAAGTGAACGATAATGCAAGTGCAAATCAAATGGTGCCAACTCCAAATCGCCAGAAGCCATTCAAACATAACAGTCCAAATGTGTCTTCTAATGGTGGTCATGCACAGCAGCCTGCGCCCCAAGCTTTGACAGCTACAACTGCATCCCACTATCATCCTCCGACGGAACATACACAAAGAAGTGCATTTGTGTCCAATGATCGTCCACAGCAGCGTAATTCATATAGAAATCGCAACAGTGGTCCACATCAGCATGGAGATGGGTCTCAACATCATAACTATGGGAATAGACGGGATCAGAACTGGCATACTCAACGGAATTTTAATGGTAGAGACCCCCATATGGCCCCACGAGTTGGTCCTAGATTTCCAAGACCACCTCCACCTCACACTGCTCCTCAATTTATTCACCCACCGCCAGTTAGGACATTTGGTGGTCATATTGGTTTCCATGGTAAGTACGCATATTAGAGATTATTTCTTTCAGGTTATGCATATTCCGTGATGACTTTATTCATTTTCAGATGTAGCTCCTCCATTGGTATTTGTCCAGCAACCACCTTCACACCCAAATTCACTAAGAGGGGTTCCTTAT